>APFE031373200.1:0-15963 GCA_000404065.3 Pinus taeda
TTGGGAACGAGCATGGAACTTGCTCAATTAATTTTAGGAGCTGTAAATGTATTTGCAGTATTTGTTTAATGTGGTCAAGGACAACGCACATCCGTGGTTACTTCCTTTACGTGTCCAGTCTCCTAAATTTGCACGCAACTCGAAGTTACTTGACCGATAGCATTTGGCTTTTAGTAAATGAAGATGCTGGTTACACAAATATGTTGACAATTTCAGAAAAATGCAGCTCTTCAAATACTAATTTATTTCTTAGGGGAATGCAAAAGGGACTTATAGTGGTGGGAATTATTGGATGGTTAAAAATGGTTTCAAAAATATAAAATGGATTTAGTATTATCAAAAATCATTAAATACTTTAGATTTTAAAGTTTGATAACTATAACTTGAATTTACAAAAATTTCTATCAGATTTTATCAAAACTTTATCAGAATTTTCATAATTTTACACATGCTGATTAGACTAAGCTTTCGAATATAGCTAATTTCCATGAATCTAGGCACAATTTTACATGCTGGTAAAACTACTTCTTCAAATACAGTACCATTAAAACACCCAAAATCTTAAAATTTAACAACTATAACTTAAATTTAGAAAAATCTCAATCAAATTTTATCAAAACCTTACCAAAATTTTCATAATTTTACACTTGCGGCTGATTAGACCACGCCTTCGAATACAGCTGATTTCCATGATTTTTCGGCGCAAATATACATGCTGGTGAGACTACGACTTCAAATAAAGCTAATATATGTATATGTTGAGTGTGATTTATGGCTTTATTCACCAAATCGCCAAATGGACATGTACTTCGGTCTGTGACTATTCAACCCGATATAGAAATGTCGGTGCATCGTCATGTGGACCATATGCTTAAATTTGCCTTGCCTTACCCTACAGATTGGCCAGCCAAGATCAGAAAGATGCGTCGACAACATAGCTTTAAAGTGTTCATATGAGCCGCTACTAATCGTGTAAAAGGTATACCCCACCCTTTACAAGCACGACGACTCTTATGTTTGTGACCATAGAAATATTAATGTACTAATCGTGTAAAAGGTATACCCCACCCTTTACAAGCACGACGACTCTTATGTTTGTGACCATAGAAATATTAATGTGGTCTGATATGAGGTCGATATAAGATGATACAACACGCGGCTAGGTGATGAGATCGAAAAACCTGAATACCTACTTGAGTGTGTATATATATATATATGCGTAATTTGTATTATTTTGTAATCTGAATAAGCCATCAAATGTCAGTTTTTTAATTTATTTTTTTCAGTGAATGTTTAAAGTGACCGTATTGCTTTGGTAATTAGTTCATTTGGTTTGAATACTTAAATTTAATTTTATGTTTGTTTAATTTATAAACTACGTTTTATAATTATTTTTTAATAGTTAGAATGGATGGAAGTTATCCAATTTCCAAATTGTTTGGTAGTTGGGTTAAGGTTTTATTTTTTTTATCATGAGAGTATTTTTTCTAGTTATTAGTTTAGATTTATCAAGTGTGGGATGGATCAAATCGCTAGAGGTGCACCTCAAGCGATTTGATCCCTCTCAACACTATAGTTTAGAGCTAAGATGAATCTATAACAGTTTTAGTTGTGCATGATTACACAAAATTTTGATTTTATTTCTCTCTTTAATGTTATTTTGAATGCAAAGTGACAATGTAACAATGTTGAATAATAGAAAATGTACATAATAAGAATACAATTTATTACAGATAATTTTCATTGCGATCAATCTCAAACCATTTTCTTCTATTGTTTTTATTGTCACATCTATTAGTTTTTCCATCTTCTCATATCGATAATCTGAAAAGACAGGTTGAAATTGTAAACCATTCAAATCTTTAACTCGAGCTATTATATTAAACGTCATACCTTGTGTCTCTTATTCTCCAATTTTAATAGTAGCTTTCTACAAAGTCAATCATTGTGACTTATGGAGTGTTAAACACCAAGTAATTTTCAATGGTAGTTGTTTTCTGTTACCTCATTTGAATGTAGAGTGACTAATAATGTTGTATGATGGAAAATGAGAATAATAAGAATGTAGTCAATTTACAGTTTCAAGAAGTAAATAGTTCATGTAAGATGAAAATTCAAGTATTTTATTTGTGGTTGAATTACTGTAACACAAAAATCAATGCACATCATCAATTTTTTTTGTGCTTACATTGAAATCAAGACACATTATTAATCTAATTACTTTGAAATTAATGTACATCATACATATAGTTACATCAAATTAGAAATCAACATCTCCGCTAAGAACAATGCATCTAGTGCAAACAATCAAATAAGATTAGAAATCAACTACATTGAAATCAATGCATCTGGTGCAAGCAATCAAATAAGATTAGAAATCAACATCTACACTTAAATCAATGTACATAGTGCAAGCATTCAAATAGGATTAGAAATCAACAATTACACTAAACATAAATGCATCTAGTGCAAGCAATCAAATAGGATTAGAAATCAACAACTAAATTGGAATCAATGCATCATGTACAATTAATCAAATAATATTAGGAATCAGCGTCTACATTGAAATCAATGCATTTATTTTAGTGAAAAATCAAAATATTCATAAGATGAAAGACTCTTCCTCCCTTCCTCTCTATGTCTCTTTCTTCTTCCTCTCTCTCCCTTGTTGTCTATATCTATATCTCCCTCCATAGCTCCTTCTTTGTCTCTCTATCTGACCACCCAAACACACACACACACACACACACTCTCTCCATATCTATATATCTCTCCCTCCCTCTCTATCTCCCTACGTCTCTCCTTCTTTGTATCTCTATCTCACACCCCAAGCATACACACTCTCTCTCCATGTTTATCTCTCTCTCTCTCTCTCTCTCTCTTACCTCACACTCTCTTGTCTACCCCACTCTTTCTCCATCCCTCCCTTGTAACTCCCTCTCTCTCTCCACCTTTCTCTCTCTATGTCTTTCTTCTTCTCTCCTTCTCTCTCTAATCAAATAAGATTAGGAATCAACATCTACACTGAAAGAAATACATATATTTTAGTGAAAGCTGAAAATACTCATAAGTTGAAATAATTAAGCAAAGTATTTCGGTAGAAACCACATAAGAGAAATTTTTGGTCGACACATTTCAAACCAACATAATTATGTCCCTACATTGCTCTCTATTTAAGCCTTTGCCATGGTATGCCTCTTCATCTAGTCCTGATGATGAACCACACTTGTTGGTTCAAAACACGTCGGCCAAAAATTTCTCTTATGTGATTTCTACCAAAAGACTTTGCTTAATTCATTATGGATCACAGAAGCTTGAAATTATTATTTTTTTATCTCCCTCCCTCTCTTTTTCTCTCTCTTCTTCTCTTATATATATATATCCCTCCATATCTCCTTCTTTGTCTCCCTATCTCACCCACCAAAGACACACACACTCTCTCTCCATATCTATCTATATGTTCCTCCTTCCATCCCTCCCTATGTCTATCTCTCTCTTCTTCCCTCTCCCCCCCCTCCATCTATATCTTAGTCTCCCTATGTATCTCTTTCTTTGTCTCTCTATCTCACCCCCCAAACATACACAAACTCTCTCCATATATATCTATCTCTCTCTCCCTCCCTCTACCTCTCCCTCTCTCTCTTCCCCTTCTCTCCCTCTCTCTCTCTCCTTCTCTTTCTCTTCCCTCCCATTCTCCTCTCTCTATCACTCTCTCTCTATCTCTCCCTTGTAAATCCCTCTTTCTCTCTCCACCTTTTTATCTCTATGTCTTTCTTCTTCTCTCCCTCTCTCCTCCCCTCCAAATCCATCTTGCTCTCCCGCCTCTTTTTTTCTCTCTCTCTCAATATTATATAATATAATATTAACATCCATAAATTTGAAACTTAATATTCATGCATTATATAATATAATATTATATATATTAAATGTAATTTTATATTAAAACTCTTATCCTAGTATATTGATATATATTATATATGGATATGTTGATGGTGCTGGACCTCAGATCGTTTGGTATAGGAACCCCAGCAGTGGGTGGTAAAGTAATGCCTTGACCGCGATGTCATACAGAGACAAGTAAGATAACTATGTTAGTAGCAAGGGTGTGATTGCTGCAGTGAGTCAAGGAAGGTGTATGAGAGGTTCTAACAAATAAGGGGGAGAAAAGGGTGAAGGTGAGTTCGAGGTTGAAAGGAATCAATCCCAACTCGGCTAAGACCGCACAACACAAAAGGACATACACAACTTCTGGTGGAGCAGTCCAATCGGATGTGGTAGTCACAACATACAAGGTAAGATAACACGTACAACACTCACAACTCAGTTTGAACGAGTGCAACGGTTGTTACAATGAGGTTCATGTGAAAGGTCTATTTGGTGTTTGACAAAGTAGTCAACATGGATATGACAACATTAGCAACATATACAACACATTTCCATTAATAGATTATGCATTACAACAAATGAATCAGTTTAGATGTAGAACATAAGTTAAAGCATCATGCATTACAAGTGTTAAAGATCAATCTTACAGCAGATACAATACATGTGTGGAAACATGTTGGCTCTTATTATATAAAGAAGTGTAAGTTCCCATCATACAATACATCTATGTAAACCTGCTAGCCCCAACAGTGAAACATTACAACCACATCTGCCTACTCCTCCAAAGAGATGAACTAGCTCCGTGCAGTGGAGAAGCCAAGGTGCATTACAATACTGTCCAAGCTCTTTCCAAGATAGTCTTATCAGAAGCTTGGCTGACCAAAAGCCTATATAATGAGTTATGAGGGACTATTTATAGCAAAGGGTGGGGTGACCCTTGACATTCCCCTTTGTGACAGTTCAACTACCCTCATGTCTCTTCACCTACTCTATCACTGTTACATCCAACTATTGACACTTGACTTACACTTGACATGACTCAACATTACAATGCACATGTACTCATGTGAGACAACACAGCGTGAGAAAGCCAAGCAAGACATCAATGACATTCGGTCCGTTGTGATGAGACCAACTCTTTGACATGCTTGTGATGGTGAAGGTGATGAGCTGATGCCAAGCTTGTTCATCCGTGATGGTGTGCATGCACCTCATGGTGACATCTTGTTGAAGAGAACTCTTGCCTCAGTTGCAACCAATGCATTGGTTCGACCCCTTCACCCAACTCGTCTGCTAACATGCACATGGTCTTCTTGGGTGTGGCCGAACTGACAACACACTAATTCATAGTGTCTGTGTTGCTCTTCAAGTGTGTTCTGGTGGTCATGCACATCAACTTGTCGAAGTACATGTTCAGCTCTAGTTGGACTTGCTTCTTGTCTTCGCCTTGGTGAGTGTGTTGAATGGGTTGGATTGCATGCATGCGCACAATGACATGCATGCTGTTGAATCTCTTACATGCGATCAACAACACTACTCACTATGTCTGCTTCGTGTCAACTACTAGGATAGATCTTTAACTTGTACAGACACAGTTTCATCCGTGAGTGTATGTTGCAGCCACTGTTGTTCCTGTTCCTGCTGCAACTCATTCGTTTGTCTGTGCAGCTTCATGTTCTTCCTTGAGTTGTTGCTTCAGCACATGCAACTCCTTCTTTGTTCCATTCTCTGTCTTCGCACGACCTTCATGTCACGCCGTCACCTCATAGCCCGAGTCTCCAAAGTTTCATTCATTATCAGTGGATCTACTTGATTTTGCAACTTTGTCCCGCCTCTGTGTTGTCAGCAACCTTCCTCTTCCATTCACTGCATTCGGTACATTGCATTTAGGTGTTATTCATGATGCTTCTTATTGTGATGCTGCTATTGTCATATCTTGATGTCCTTGTCTACGAACAACTTGATATCTTCATGAGTAGGCAAGCTCATAGACACTTGATCGATTACATCTCCAGGTGTGCTTTGAATGGTGTCTTTGACTCTTCTCTCTTAGAAACCATTATACCTGCACTGTTGAGAGGCAGATGGGCACTTGCGCTACCTAGGGATATGGAAACACTCATGGCAAGAAATCTGTTAGTCGAAAACCAAAATGAACTTGAGAATTGACTTGCAACATAACTTTGTGACTGATCATGAAGGTTGCGTAATTTCGGCTGAGAGGTCGGGAGACTGACTACCAAGACTGCACAAGGCATAGTCTGGGCTATTGGGAGACTGACTAACTATTGGAATTGCACAATTCACAGTCCAGTTTGGTTGTTGACTATTGGGATTGCGTAATGCGCAATCTCAATTGGCAATGGCTACAGGCTCGGTGACTGCATTGCACAATTTTCATGGCCACTAGTCACTGTCCCTCAGGATTGTACAAAGCAGGCCTAGGGAACAATTGCTAGGCATAAATGTGAATTTCTGGAGAGGAAGGCAGAGCCTTCCCTCTCAGGATTGCACAATGTTGTCTTGGTGAGGTAGGGTTCAGGCCAAGGTTGGCCAGACTCGCCAACGAGCAACTGAAAGTGAATGTGAGTGTGAATGCATGCTAATACTGAGTGTAAGCATAAGTGAATGTTCATGCATGCAAACAGTGAATGAAAGATTCAAAAAATGGAACAACATGCATGTGGGTGAGGCAAGTCGCCGAATCGGTGACTATTCGAGAAAAATAGTTTCATGCATGTGACAGCAGTGAGATGTTGACGAAAACTAAAATGGTGTTAGGACAAGCTAATATACATGTAAAGGACAACAAAAATTCAAATAAATCAAGCAAACAATACTCACACAAGTGAAAACACAACAAGCGACAGAAATGTAGCATAAGGCATGGGAAGCAGGCTTACCCCAAAACATTTGAGCTGAATGTGCTAAATGCACCTAGATGTGATGTGGGATGTTAGAGCTGCAAGGTTGATGTGAGGAATGAGCTCTGCAACATCCGGTTGATGAGTTTCAATAAGATCGAGGTTGTGACGCGCATTCCACAAATCTAGGGAAAGCGACACTTGGTGGGAGGTTTCTGAAATGATCCTTGCATGTAACCTTCAACTGCTAATCATAGATCCCTGAAACAAGGGATGCCTTTGCATACTGCCTTCGGAAAAGTAGCCTATGCATGCAAGTCAGTTTTGCTCGGTCCCGGAGGGAACCGGTTAAATCAGTGGGACATGCAAGAGACTACTCGATTGCCTGAAGGAAATGCACATTTATGGCTGGGAGTTGGGCTGACTGCCTAGGAGATTTGTGTAATTTCTAGGCAGAGCACCTGACTACTACCCAGACTGGCACAAATTCTAGGTTGAGCAGCCTTGTTAGGGAAAATTATGCAATTCCCGCTGGGAGTGTTGACTGGAAGAATTGCACAATGTTGGAACCCAACAGGTTGCTAGATAGGACTGCGCAATTTCTGGAGGGATGGTTGGTTTCCCTCCAGAAATGCGCAATTTTCTTGGGGAATATGCTGAACTTGCAGCTGGACCAAGTCCGGGTGAACAACCTGTGAGGGGAATGGATCAAGCTATGATTGACAGGTTGCCTTTGTGTAAGCAAAACATTGAAGCTTGTGAACTTGATAAAGCAAGGCAAGTTGATGTGAAAGTTGGAAGGGAGGCTCCAAAATGAAGCTAAGGAAAAATTTTGGATGGTGGTTGTAGCCGCTATAAGAGGATATTAATTTTATGAAATTAATATATATCCTAATATATTAAGATATGTTATAATATATCAAATTTAATATTAAACTAAAGTTAATATTATATAATATGGTATAAAAAAAATGTTTATATTAAGAAATTTGATGGGAATTTTAAAAACGAAAAAATAACATTAAAAAAGAGGTAAAATCAAAACTTGTGGGTATTTTCAACATGTACTTCCACCCTCTTTCCCCTTAAAAGGTTTTACTTATTTCAATCTTTTTATCAAATTTTCTAGTTATTTTTACTGAGGAGATTTAAGATGAAGAGTCCTATGATGGAAATCATAGTTATCATCTCGTTCTTACTCGTTTATGGTCATTGCAGTAGTAGGTTTCTAGAGAACAACTTGTTTTTTGGCCCTAACAATCCATCTACCTTTGATCCCAATCTCAATTTAGTGGTCGACGATGGCTCCTGCCTACATACAACAGATGACTAGTTGGACTAGGGTTCCACGAAGTGTGATGAAGAGATCAACCTCAGGAGAAACTCTTCAAGGAATAATTTCATGAAGGAGAAGATGTTATGATTCAAGCGTAGCCCAAGTGTTGAAAAGATAGAGAAGCCCCAATTTCTTGTAGATTTGGCCAAGAAAGTCGAGGGAATATTTAATTTACTACCAAAGGGCACAGTAACACCATCGGAACCGAACCCTAAAATAAATTCCATGGTAACCATACAACGAGTGCCCATATCTAGTGATAGCCTTAGATTTTGTTGCATCATATATTCTGGCCTAAATCTCAACATATCAACAAATACCATCATAAAAATAAAGGACAAAAACACTTCTAGCATGATCAGAGTAGTCCTAGTTAATCTAATAATGTATTGTAATTTTTGTATTAATTGATTTTAACTTTTTTATTTATATGTTTATTTTCATTTTTGTTTAGGTCGACTATAATTATTATTGAGTATATATATCTATAAATGGACATGTGTCAACACCCCATTGAGCATCAATGGAATTACACATCACCCTCATAATGGGATGTAGAATGCGTCTCTTGACACATAATTAAATTATTGACTTGATATTCACAATTCCTAATGTTGTTCATGTATACATGATGTAAGGGGAGTTGCTATTAGACAAACTTCAGAATGGAATTCAGACTTTCTACATTGAGTTGGGAATGTAGACTTTCCCAAATTGTGGCGATATGATAGAACCACACATAACCATGGGCTCCACTATTACAACCATTGAAGTTTCCCATCCTCACCATATCCTCTTATGTAGAATTAATGAATGGACACCATAGAACACAAGTCTACATGAATGTGTGTACTTGGCATTTCTCAATCTGTAGAATGAGGGTGGTGACAAATACATCATTTTTACGAATAATTATATATTCAGCAGGGAAAATTTTAGGGGCTAATATCCACCCATGGGCTAATTTTCTATACTTTTTTCCAAAAAAAAGATTTGCTAATTCCCATTTTTTTGTAAAAATGATTTGCCCAAATTTTATAGAATGAAATTATTTTACCCTAAATATCGTCAAAAAATTATATATAGACTATATAAGAATATTATAAATTTGAATATTTTTACAAAAATATCTCTAAACATTTTATAGATTTCATATTATGGACTAGTGGGATTTGCCAAGGTTTCTAAACTTTAAGATAAATTTCCATCCTTAAAAGTTTCCATGATATTCAGAAACATCTCTATGCATTCTTCATGGTTGTGCCACCTGCAACTTATGCCACTTCTTGTAGTCTTTGTTTAGTTTATAAACCAAGGAAATTATCTTCTCTCATATGGAGACTTATTTTACACATATACTCTTCCATGGTTTAACAAATCTCTACACTCAAACATGATATAGCCTTAATTATGAATCCCTTTGAGCCTTTAACAATATATTTTATTTATCTACTAAGACACCACACTTTTCCTTTGTCTAATGATTTCTAAGGGTGGTTGTGGGTTGTTAGTGAAATAGCCCGTGAAAATCACATGCTACAAGGAGAGTAAGATATAGCTGTTCTTGAATTTTTCTAAAGGAGGGGCATGAACTCCCTCAAAAATCGTCAAATAAGCAGAAGATTGTGGTGTCTTAGCCAAAAAATAAAACAAATACTTAGTAGTGCATTGGGTTTATAATTATGTCTATAACAATACCTATATTCAATATTAACTATTATGCTCCTCAATTTCATAGGTAACAAAACTCAGTCATGGTTCAACACATTAATCAGACTTCTTTGCACAATTCTCAGGCTTCCAAATAATCTCATATTTGGATGATATCTCCACAAACGCAAACACACACATAAATTGGTAGTGATTCATAGGAACATTATTATGCATAGGAGTATATATTGTCCATCCTCAACATCTTTACAATATGAATCATCCACATAATATAATGTAATTTACAACCATATATATAGAAACAACACAACAATATAATCACATAAGCTCATAAACTCATACGCACAGGGATTTATTGTGGAAACATAAACTTTTCTATTCATTTATGTAAAAATATAGATATAATTCCTCAGTGGCCACATACAAGCTTACATGGATTGTTGGTTTGCTAGGTCTAAGGCCATGGCAACCTCAATTATTACTTTAAATCACCATTGGGGTATCCTCTCTTTTCTTCAAGCCAACTTCTTTATTTCCGCAAGAAACTTTTCTTGCCTCTTTTATGTTGCCACTTTATTTATCTTCAAAAAACTATTTACATTCCACTTTAAAATGGTCTTCCCATGTTTCTTTTTCTATGAATGCACATGCCCAGTTTTTTCAATTATTGCCTTTTCATTTCCATCTTGGAATCCATCCTAATATTATGTAATGATTCATATCTTGTAGCAAACCTTCAAACATCCACTTAATAGTTCTCTCCTTCTTAAATATGTCCTTTGTACCCCCTTCTACTGCATGAAAACAAATTTCCTCTTAATATTTACTATTTTTTGTCATGCATATATCTTTTGTCAATTCTCTAACAATGCATCCATTTCACAACACTGCCAAATTTGTAGAATTGTTATGTTATGTGGCATTATTATAATGTTTTGTAGCCTATCATGTTCTCTAGCATCACTACCACATTTTGTAGTCTATAATTTTGTGTAGCATCATTGTCACATTCTAGAGTGCATCATGTTTTGCGACGAATAATTTTAGTTCTATAGAAATATTCACACTATCATCCTTAGACTAGATTCAATGTTCCTATATTAGATTTTGTAGGTTATCAAGAAATCATTCCCTCATTCTTATGATGTAAACTATTCCATTCTCCAACTACCCAATGAAACCTTCATCATTGTTTTGCACCATCTCAGCATTCTTCATTGTTATTCATTCAAATCCACAAGGTATACAAGACATCTTCTTCCTGCTACATATTATTCTTTAGTTGATTATTTCTATCATCACAATAATTTCTATGTATTTATTTTCAACGACACAACAATATTGTTATCATGTAAATCTAGGGTTTCCATCTCATTTCTACTAATTCTCGCACTACTACCATCTATGTATCTATTTTTTCATCACCATAAGCATTGGTCAAGTGCTACTTAGCCATGCATCACTTTCAAAGCTTAAATTGAGTCACAACCCATCTAGGACATTTGTATACCCTTTTTCATGTAGTATACAAACTATCTTTGGTGCATCTAGGCATTCATGCTTGAAACCATAAAACTTGGAGTCACATGCTCACATGTTGCACTTCTCTCAACTCAATCCATAACCACATCAAGCTTCCCTAATTGGAAATTATGGCAGTGCAGTTTCATTCTTGAATCAATATATACATACCTTAAATAACCTTCATTTTCACACAACACATTTACACTAAGTTCACCAACATTCTCTTAAGTAGCCTACAATATTTCTAACATTCTTCCGCAACATGTATTTATTGCTCCAACATATCTATTCTATATTATTTTATTCAACAATAATTTCAATGGCTTCCTATTTCTTCAATACTATAATTCCATCTTTTTTTAGTCGCTACAACAACCCTTCTCAATTCGTCTCTATGCCTTAGCCCTTGAGGGAATTAAGGAGCAACACCTAATCAATGGGTGCAAAAGACCCCTTTCCAAGCCTACCCAGAATTTGTGAGTCATAATCAACTCTCTAGTGACTTAAGATAATGGAGGAAAACTTGTGAGTTTTACTAAGGCCTTTTGGACAATCCAATAACACAAAGACACCCTCCAACTCTTAGCACACTGAGGAAATCTTTAGGGAAAATTCTAACTTGAGTTTCCTTGAAAGTTTTGGTTCTTTTAGAATTTGTGTAATGTATAAATAACCTTTTTCTCTAGTGTTATAGTGCATCACTAACCCTTATTATAGTGCTACAACTCCATAATAATCCTATTTTGTTGTCTTTTTCTCAAAATTTTCCTCTTCAAACTACTATAGTGATATACTAAACATCTTCATAGTACTATAGCATAGCACTAAGCCTTAAGGCTTCACTATAAATCTCCCTTCACCATGTTCACAATGTTATATCTCTCACTTACCATTCTTCATAGTGCCGTAGGGTCAAAATTCCACTCCTTTTCTCAATTTTTTTCCCCATTCAAGCCTTTGTAGGACACCACTAACTATTAGTCTAGGACTACAACATTTCCTTGAACTTAAATCTTGATTTAGTGTGATTCCCATAAGATTTTCTCTCATTTATGATGACATTTCCCTAGCCTTCTTTGTGTAACAATGACTTAATTGAGGGTGAAAGTTAGGTCAAAACAAATGATTACTTAATGCAACTAAAACATTAGGAAAAATATTTCACCATGGCCTCAACAACTACAAGATATTTTCCTTATTATCTTCCCATGGTTTCTCCTCACCAAAACCCCTACAGTTGCATGCCCCATATCCATCTCAATGTTTTCATCTCATCTGTTGGATTGAATCTTGGCGAACTCTTTCTTTTCGAGAATGGACACATAAACAGGTCACTCTTGCCTAGAAACCCTAATTCTTCTCTAAGTATCAATGAGAAAATCCTCCATCAAAAAATGCATAGCCATCTTATTCAATGTTTTGAATATGTTAATTGTGATCATTAAGAATTCTCTTCGGGTTTAATTTGTTAGTTCTATTATATCCTCCATTGAAACCTAATACTTTTATAGAGACATAGCCATGCTTTGAAATCAATCCCCTCAGTTCTCTACTTCTAGCATGGTAGGATAATTTGCAAAATGGATGCCTAATATTTTCATTGGTTTTGCATGAAATTTCACTGTGGTTTCTACTGTTGAATTTCCATGACCTTGGGTCTAGGGTAGATTCTTAAAATCATTGACACTACCAAACCAAGAATCTCAACCATAAACTACTTTGCACATCAGAAATATAAAGTAGTAAATCACATATGCACAAATATACACAATTTTAACGAAATTATACATTATAGTACAATCCCAATCTTCATTGTATTAAACAAATCTGAATAATACAATAGTCTATGGTATACAAGATATAATGGCAAACTTCACTACAATGTCTATGTCATATCTTGTCCTATCGGTACTTTGCTTCTATACTTCTCACTAGTAGTGCCTTAGTCCATCAATGCCACTACACATCAAGACTCCAGGAGGGATTCCACCTAACAATGTTGCATGTCACTTCTGCTACAAGTACATGGGCTCATCAAACTACTCTCTATGTTGGCCAATTATCGAGCTTCAATATATCTTCTAGTAGCCTCTTTCATCCATCAAATATTTTTCTCATAAGGTTGCAAACTTCACCCAATCACACACCAACAAAGTCCTTCTTGTCTGCTTCTCTAGGGATACTTTGGGTAGCCAACACACTTCCCTCTAATCATATCAATGGCACCCAATCACATCACTGTCAATTCTACTCCTAGGAAGAGTCTTCACCTCCTCGGAACATCATCCACATCACATCAATAGGCTTCTACAATCATGATCCAAACTGGTCAACACCTTTGACCCAAAACACATCAACTTCTACTCCAATTTTGTTGTCCTCATGCTGCCCTTGATTGTCACTAGTTAGGGCATTCTTTGTAGGTTGCAAAAACCACTAACCTACCCTTGAACAACCCTAAAAAACCCTCCATGAACTACTACATACCCTTAGAATAACCCTCCTCTACCACATTGTTGTTGTAGGCTTGAACCAACCCACTAAAACCCTCCTCCATACACCTTGTTGTGGTTTTATGGCCTTCGGCTTAACACACAACAAGTTTGCAACTAACAACCGACAATGTAGGTAGTTTTTCCCCAAGAATTGCTCCAAAATAGGCTTGCGAGGAGGCTTCTTCAACTCAGCCTAGCCTCTAGCACCTTCGACCTTCACTATAGAAATTTCAAACCCAAAGATAATCCTCCATTTCATTGTTCTGCCTCCCTCTTTGCTGTGGGTAGGGCTTAGAAGTATCCTTCTCACCAAATTTATCTTTGGTGCATATGTGTTGAACAAGATGGATGCCTAAATGACATGTCTTCACCCTCGTTTTATAACCTAAAGATGGGCTTCAACAAATTAGTGAAGAGACCCATCTATTGGAGTAACTTACATCAAACCTACATGCCCTGAAAACCAATAATTAATTTGTCAACTTCAAAATTTCATTTATCCACTTCTACAACTTGGAATTCGATGATTCTCAAAGCGTTGGATTCTCCTTTCCACCCTCTATCGTCTCATGCCATCACATGTATAAATTGGCCTCTAGTATTTCCCCAAACAAGATTGGGTGCAAAACCCCATACTTAGGTTCCAAGCCCCCAAGTGACCCTTGTGGCACTTTTCCCTCTAAACCTTGAACCCTAGGGCTTGGAGTACCTCCCAAGCTACACAAATTAGCACTCCCTCTTAGCAAGGAAGGTACTTCCAAGACTAGGAAGTAACTCGTCATCATTATCATTGCTCACAACACTTTCCCAACTCCTGGTGCTCACAATCACAACAATCCATGTACGATGAACTACGCCCTTCTCGGAAGTGTCATTGTCACTGCTGGAAGCACCCCTCTTCTTCTTCTTATCCTGTAACGTCTTCCAATATATCCATGATTCCTTCTTGGTATTTGTAGGAGCACCCTTTCTCCCGATTGATCACACGCTCTTCTTGGACTGCAAAGTCTCCCTCTGAATCTGCAAGCTCCCTCTCGAACTAGACTCCCTTTGAGTATTTAGAACCTGGACCTTCACAGGAAGGTGTACCTTCTTCTCAGGATCCTGTACCTGTTACTATAAAGCCTATACCTACACTTGCACCTACTCCACCTGCTTCTTTCCATGATCCACAGGCTTGCTCATCAACCTATAGATACCATGCTCTGTAACTTTGAGTACAATCCCATTGGACTTAGAGACTATGGGCCTGAGTCTTTCCTTCCCATCCCAGAACAAGACCACAAACCCCTTCCTCTCAATCATCCAGACAAAAATCACGCTATATTTTAGTTCTGGTACAAACAATACATCTTGGACCCACATTAGACATCCTATCCCCATCCTGAATGGCACAATACCCGATCCTCAGATCTCTAATTGACTCTTGTTTCCAAACACCATGTGCAACTTGGAGTCCCATTTAGCTAGAGTCTCAAAAATGTCCTGTGACCTTGTCATATGCTTCATTGCTCCACTATCCACATACCATCCATCCTCATTGGCAGTACCCTGCGAGAAATGAGAAATCATAGCAAAGTCCTCCTCTTCCAATCTCTTGGAGAGATTATCTATCTCAGTTCAAGTGGCAACATTGATGGCCTTCTTTCATTTCATTTTCTCATCATCTCTCTTCTTGTTCATTGGACATCTCGACGAATAATGACACATCTCACCATAGTTGAAACACTTGACTTTACGCATGTCCTTATTTTTCTTACCCTTTGTTCATGCTACAAGTGTCATGTCATCATTTGAAGCCTTCTTCTTCAAATGAATATTTTCATCTAGCAACTCTTCCTCAATGAAGTCATCCCATAGACTATCCCAGTTTGAGAGCTTCTCCCTGGAAACAATCCCTTTGATGAAGGGCTTCTAATCCTCGGTGAACCCTTTCAAGGAAATCCTTACCATATCTCCATCTGAGGTAGACTCACTGATGGCAGCAAGCTCATCTTTGACCTGAGACAATCTCATCAGATACAAGGTCACGCTTTCACTCTTTATCATCTTGGTGGACTTCAAATTATCCTCTAATACCAGTACCTAATTCTTGTTGGGCTGTGTTATATTCTTTCCACGACTAACCTACGTAGTGAAACGGGGGGTTAGAGGGGGGGCGGAGCCCCCCCTTCGTTGTGCGGATTGC
>APFE031373223.1:0-28464 GCA_000404065.3 Pinus taeda
TGGTGTCTGGTTACTAGTGTTATTTTCTGGTTACTGCATTCTGAGAAGTTATTTGTTTAAAGGAGATTGGGTGATGCACATGTACATGATGTTTTGGATCCAGTTTGAAAATTGATGAAACGAGGTCCTTGTAAGGAAAGAGAAGGTAGTAGCCTTCTGTAGGTCAGCACCTACGTACTAGTATTTTAGCTAGTACAAGAGCTAAGGGGGTTGTAGCTCCCTTCCAGAAGAAGCTGAAAAATGAGAGAGGGTTGTAGCTCTCTGCAGGTTGCAGCTTGCGTACTGGTAAAAGACTGCACCAGTACAATATCATTGTAAGAAGAAGTTTCTAATTGAAAGAAGATAGAGACATATTGTAGCAAGTGGTTTTCACCCACATTGGGTTTCCACCTTACATCTGGTGTTCCTTGGTGTGATTATTTGTTTTTCTTGTTCTTGCTCATTATTATATGGTACTGACATACAAACTAATGATCAAATTTGAAGAATAAATTAAAGTATAAATCTGGAAGATATATTGAAAAGAATTTGATAATACTGATTCACCCCCCCCTCGGTATTATTTCCTACATATAGTTGATTTCATGGGTTTTTATGAGGATACCTTTGAGGATTTTGAGAAGATAAGTTGTGGTGTTGAAAACAGCCCAGATGTGCAACCATGTTTTATAGAGGTGTATGATGAGCAATCGATAGACCCCATGGGATAAATTTAGGGAGATGAGTCACCTATGGTGATTTAGAATGAGTAGCATATGGTGGGGCATGCTTCAGTTGAGGAGGTTGATATGCATAGTGTGCATGATCAGCCATTCTTGGAGAGCCAGTTGGAGGCTTATGTGGAGCCCAAGATGAAGGAGGATGAATAGTCATCTTTTGGACTAGCCATTGATGAGGAACATACATATACACAGGAAATTGGTAGAGATACAGTAATTTCAAGCATAAGCCCTCTCCAGGAGTACATAGATAGGGCTTGCAGCGTAGCTTACCCACTTTTGTCCATTATAGAGAGAGGGGCAGGATCTCTTAGACAAATCTTGTTGATTGACTAGGTAGAGAAGCTTGAGTTAAGCATGGACTAGCATTAGTATAGTAGACTTGATTCATACATAGGCCTCCATACATTGGATTGGCGGGAGAACATTATTTGGTATCCTATTAACAGAGTGTCATTATTAGTCAGGAGCGCAATACAAAAGGGAAACTTATAGATAAGGGATACTACATACTCTAGTTGGAAATAGGATGTAGATTAGCCTTCCATCAACATTCTAACACAACATCAGCATAGTGGGTTAGACCTTGGTTTATGCCAAGGGTTGTATTGAAGAGAGGTGATGAGTCGATATTCTATTGGTGGATCAATATTTATAGCCAAAGACAGAGCATAGTTAGAGCCATGGGATAGGGGTGTTAATGATTGGCCATGGTGGCATTGGGATCCAGGAGGATCTGTTGATGGTAGGACAAGTCGGAGTTTATTCAAGGACCCAGGCATCAAGGGATTCATGGTTTAGTGGCACAAAGGCATGGTATCACCCAATGGTTTGTATGGGATCCAGGTATTGGTTCTCAGTTGCAGTGGACCACCAAATTGGTGGATAAATATGGATTGATTGAGGGCAATAAATCTTGGGGCAAGGATTTTTCATGTTCCTTTTTCTGGTTTCCCTCAAGGCATGGTCAGGATGGACTTCTAGGCTAGGTCGTAGGAGCAAGTTTACTCCATCAGTAGGCCAAGGGGGATTCCAGAGGGACTTTATGGGGTTTTGAGGAGTTTCTATGGGATCTGATGGAATTCACTTGGCATATTCCATCGTCCACACATCTTTCCTTTTTTATTGTTGCATTCTGACAAGTTTTCGAAAATAGGGTTATTATGGAGCCTAACCCAATTATTTATGCTTAACGTGGAATTCCAAAAGGAATATTTGATGGAACCCCTTGGTGTAATATCTCATTGGAACCGAAGCAAGGAAATCTACAGGATTGGATGCTAAGGAGTCACTTTCAATGGCTAGAGAGGTTATGTGGGAGATTTACCATTTTTCCAAATTAAAAGTGACTTTAATTAGTCACTTATTTATTTAAAATGAAAAAAGGGAAAATGCTTAATTAAATGCCAAAATGGTAAAAGGTCATTAGAGAAATAAAACAAAAAAATAAGATATTTCTAAAAGGTCAAAGAGAGTTCCATCCAATCCTTAAAATGAGGAGGAGAAGACAATTTTGGGACATCTTAGATTTGTGCATGTTGTCTTGATGAGAGTTGGAGAATCTAGTTCCCAACTACTATAGCCCTAGGACAGAAACCCTAGGGTATGTTGTTTAGTGTTGGATGAAACCCAACACTTATTGAGGAGACTTCATCCAGAAGTTTCATATAGCTTCAGTGATATTGGAGTGAGGACCACTCATATCCTTAGCTTGGGCATCATCTTCAGTTATTTTTGTGGAGGCCAGGTTCAGCATGCAGAAAACTATTTTGTGGCCATCTTATCTCAACTAACTCTAGCTATTGTATTGGCATATTATATATTTACTAATAAAGCTAAGTTTGCAATATTTCTTATGAGTTTGTAGAATTTTTGGGTTCCATAATTTAAATATGTTTTTGTTTTCATAATCTCATGGTGCATATTCTTGTATTGTTTGGAGAAATTTAGGGTTAAATCTTGGTTAGGTAATTTTTTGGCATAATTTTAATTGTGGAACATTATACCTAGCCTCCATATTTGTAGGATATATTTTAAGGTTCACTCCATCAATTGCATAGCCTAAATACACCAATTAATATAGTACAATCTAATATTTATTGAGGTTTTTTGGTAGTTGGTGCTTCTTCAAAGTCTTTGACACCTACATCAAGTGTGAGATGTGCTCTTCCCAAGTGGCATTGTAAAATAGTATATCATCCAAATAAATAATAACAAATGAATCTAGATAAGGGTGTAGTACACCATTCATTAACCTCATGAACATAGTTGATGCATTGGATAGACCAAATGGCATTATTGTTCGCTCATGCAAACCTTGTCTAGTTTTGAAGGTAGTCTTCTAAGTTTCTTTTTCTTTAACTCAGACTCGGTGATGCCCTAGTTTTAAATCCATCGTGGTGAAGTATTTTTCTTACTACGACTAATCCAATAGATCATCAATCTAGGGAAAGGAGAAATATCCTTAAGGATAATCTTGTTTAACACTCTATAATATATGCACATTCCAATTATCATCCTTCTTTGGCATAATTATGATGGGTGACCAACAAAGTGAGGTGCTTGGTCGAATCACACCCTACTCCAACAACTACTACAACTGGATTTTATAATGGAATTTTTGTACAACCCAATATTTGGTAATAGAGAGTCTATAAATAATTTGATCTCTTGCTCCACTTTTCTCTTGGGTGGTAGCCCTTTAGGATCATATAACACTCCCTTGTAGGCCTATAACAACCCTTAAAATTGTTGTTTCTATTCTTTGATACTCCCCTATAGGGATTCCTTTTCCTTTATTGACTCCTCACTAGACATATTTTCACTTAAGAACAATAAATCATGTTTCCTTTTATAACTACTTAGTTTTTTGACCTAGTTGGCACTTACCAATGAAATATTGGACTTACCTATATGCACGTTTATGATGAATGATTTCCCATCCCTGATGGTGTTGAATCCAAATTAAGATTGTATCTCATAGATACATATAGGTACTCCCAAACATGGTTTCACATATATCAACTGGCACTACATCCAACTTTACTTCATCAATGTAATCAACACTAACAACAAATTTTATCCTACACTATTTTGTTATCTTGATTTTTGCATCCTTGTTTACCCATCTCACTAGAATGATTGTGAACCTCCAATACAATTTTTTTGACCAAATGCATTACCATGATATTAGCCTACAAACCTATTTCAATAAAGGAATCATTCTTGGTCTTATATCAACCTAGATTTTAATATCTAAGAGTTTGGCCATCTCCTTCTTTTCCTAAAGATGAACGTTACTCACAACCACCTTCTTTTAAATTCATAGGAAGACAATATTTTGATCCACTTCAAAGCTTCTTTCCACATAATTTCTCGAATATATGGCAAGAAAATTACTTTTCTCCCAATCCTTTATTTGATTCTTTAGGTTCAACTTTGGATGCAATTTGCAACATTTTTTCTCAATGTGGCCATCAATGTTATAATGGATATGACGGTTGCTAGTATCCTTGCACTAATGTGCAATTGTTGTTTTCTTCTTATCCTTCCCCTTTTCCACTTCTTCCCTTCCTTGGAAGTTTCATGGTGTTCTTTCTATTTCAAACTGCTTGATTACCTTTTTTTTTGGCCTATGTTTTCCAAATATTATGTCTATACAAAATCCTTATCCAATGGTATTGGCTTGAAAGACAACACCTTCCTCCATAAATGATTGTGTAAAAAAAATAAATACTTAAGCAGTACATATGGGCTTTTAGGAGAGATACCTATCATGATGGTCATCTTCTTAAATTTAGTGGCATACTCTTATACATTCTACCCCTACCTCACCTAAAGTAGTGCTATCAAATCCATTGGCCCTCTACATACCTGAAAGGGTAGAATTGGGACTTTATGAGGGTTTTGAATTCCTCCCACTTAGTCATTGGGGCATCACCCTCCAACCCAAGTGTCTTTGTATGGTCTTCCCACTAGGTAAGGACATGGCCCTCAACTTCAATCTAACAAATGATATTTATACTCCTCATCTCTATGGTGAATGCTCAAATATATGTCTAATCATTGCAATTAGTGATTCAATTTTAAGGCATTGATCTCACCTTGGTATGGCTTTATGTTTACCTTCACTCCATATTGAAAAGGGACTATGAATGAGTAACAACACTCATACTCAACTGCTCTTTCTCAGGTTCTTTCCTTAACTCATTTTTTGGGTCTTCATGATCCATGGATTTTCCCTCTAATCTAATCTCTGAGTTGGAACCTCCATCTTCTTTGATTCTAAGCGTGTTTTCTAGAACCACCATAAGGAATTTCATATTGCAGGTGATAATTGTGACATACACATCCAACCTCAAGAATCTTTCTTTTGTTAAATCAAGGTTATTGTGAACAAAATCATCATCCATGGCTAAGGTTATTCAACTTTATCCTTAAACTACTTCTTGGATCCCCTACAACTTCCCATGATATTCCCAAAGAAAATTTCTCTAATACTAACATGATTCATAAAATTCTATGGATATTTCATTAGAAAATTTGTCACAATAGATATGATAAAATAAACCAAAATCTATACTATGAAGGTTAAAAAAATTGGATTCCATATTTGTTAATTATTAATTGTTTTCTTAACGGAATGTAGTAAATAAAATGTGGACAATAGCAAACAACAAATATAATTACACACCATCCACAATGAAAACCAAGATTAACTTTGGGAAACCCTTACAAGAGAAGACCTATCTAGAAGGTGAGGCTACTCTAGTATTTTTTTTGTTTGATATGGAAATAATGTAAGTACAAAGGAGAAAGCATGCTCTATGGAGTTATCTCATACTTGTGGCCTATTAGGTTGTTATAGAACACTAAGCCCCCATGTTATGCTCTTTAAATCATACTCTTCTTTTCTCTACTCTACTATGGAATAAGATACAATCAAATCAAATGTAACCCCTTCTCTTCCTAGTGGTCTAGTTTTAACACAACCTAGTATCCAACTAGTGGTTAAGTTTGACTCCTTCAACTCTCAACTAGAGTTACAAATTTTACCTTTTTAGATTATTCTTCATAGTCCACACATCGATATCCCCTTTTGCATGAGTAATTGGGGATGATGCGGAATCCTCTCAAATCATGTTCATCAATCATGATAGTTCAACTTATGAGAAGCATATTTTTTGCATATGAACTTTGATTGATGTGATTCTCATGTCGTTGGAAAGGTATTTGAGTGTAGAATAGTTTCACAGGAGCTGGCACTTAATAAAGAGAGATTGGCCCCAAATAATGTCATTTAATGCTTCAAAATGGATCCAAAAGTTTTTAGACCTTAGTTCTGAAATTGGGACCCATCAATAAAAAATTCCCTATAAGCTAATTCTTGAATTTTTCCTCTCCAAAACCATTGAGATAGATGAAAAACAATATAATTATCCAATCCTAATCATGAATGGTATCAATGTGCAATTTTTTGTAATGAACCAATCAAATGAAATGGATATTTCATGAACCTCAAGTAGGAGTTACCAATAACATAGACACAATATTGTTATACATGAGAATATTGTAAGGAGAGTTGGTCAATTCTCTTGAAGAGGCTGAGAATGAAAAATAAAACTCAAAAATATTTGTTGATCAAGGAATTTTTTGACTCTATCGAACTTATGCTCCTACAAATTGAAGAAGGTAAGAATATTCAAGAAACTCTAAAACAACAGCTCGGTTAAAAAAATCAAGTATGTGAAAGGCTTGAAGGGTAATTTGTTTTTATGAGAAAAGAGCTTGAAAAAGCTAAAAAACAACTAAGATTTAATGAGAAATTTGGAAAATGTATTGAAAGATTAAACGAGCTCCTTGATGTACAAAGGGTCTCATGTAATAGAGCAGGTCTTGGATTAGAGGCTGAGCCAAGCTCAACAGTTGAGATAAAGGGAAAGAAATCCAACTTTTGTGCAAGAAACAAAAATTGGAGGTAGCAGCAAAAATTGATGCAACACATCAGCAGAAAGATAAAGGAAGCACACAGTCAAGGCAGATCAAGTGTTGCAAAATGTGAGGAGAAATATGATTCAGCAAAAGTAAAAAGACCCAGGAGAGGCAAATTGAATTTCACAGAGAACATCTCATTAGAAACCTTCAAAATTTGATTTTTTCCATATTACGAAGACAAATTTACAGGCTATTGTTTTACTTGTACAAATTATGGGCATAAAGTAGCAAATTGCATGGTGAATCTATCATTTAGATAGTTCGGGCCCTGAAGAAGAAATTATCAGCCTAATAATCAATCTATTAGGCAAAGGATGATCAGACCAAGGTACAACAAATCATTCTCTCCTTTGAATAATTTGATTCAATGTTATATCGGACATTATTTTGGCCACAGAGAAGTTGAGTGCAGACTTAGAAATAAAAGGTTTAATCCAATTATCAAGAAAACAAGTTAGGACTCCAATGTTTGGAAGGCAAAAGAAAGGACAGAGAATTGTAATATTCTTGTATATGCTCAGTATGAAGGAAGCCATTGGTATGTGGACAGTGGATGTTCTAGGCACATGTCAGGAGACAAACGTAATTTTTTGTCATGAAAACCATTTGAGAAAGGTAGTGTGACCTTTGGAAATAATGTGCCTAGTAAGATTGTGGGTAAAGTAATTGTCAGCCTATCTAATGGTAGAGGTAAAGCTAAGATTGTTTTATTTTTTGATGGGTTGAAGCATAATTTACCCAATGTGTCTTAGACATGTGAGCAAGGCTATGATGTGTTGTTTAAAGCTAAAAAGTGTCAAATCAAGTCTGCTAGAACAAGAGAAATAATAGTTGAAGCTTTCAAAATAGACAGTAATGTTTATACATGCTAAAAGAGAATATAGAGAATTTTTGTTTGTGAAATATATATTAGAGTTGGTTGTGTTATTGAAGGCTAGGACATCTAAATTTTTATCATATTTTCAAATTGGGAAAGAAGAATGCAGTCAAAGATTTGCCAAAGCTTTTAAAGCCAGAGAATACTATTTGCAAGTCCTATAAGTAGGGAAAACAAGTGCAAGTACCATTTAAGTCCAAGGAGAAATCAATAACCAGAACATTGCAATTGACACATATGGACTTATGTGGTCCTTGAAGAACTCAGACACCTTTAGGGAAAAGTCTACATTATGGATCATAAAAGTCTTAGATCTAACACCTTTAGGGAAATTATATTTCATGCTCATGATTAATGATTTTAGTAGAATGATTTGGGTAGCATTTATTAGATAAAAAGCAGAGGCCTTTGAGAAGTTTAATAACCTTAACGTCATGGATGAAAATGAAACAAACTGTAAAATAAGGTGCATAAGGTCTGATAATGGATGTGAGTTTAATTCAAAAGAATTTGATTATTTTTGCAAGCAACATGGCATCAAAAGAAAAATTACCATAGCAAAGACTTCATAACGGAATGGTGTAGTGGAGAGAGCCAATAGATCACTTCAACAGTTGGCCAAAGCCATGATGAGAGAAAGAAACATTCAAAAAATATTTTTTGTTAAAGCTATCCACACAACAACGATGATTCTAAACAAAGCACACTTCAAACCAAACAGTGATAAAACTCCATATGAGCTTTGGTATGGCAAACCTATGAGTCAAGAATTTAAAAGTGTTTAAAAGCAAGTGTTATATCAAAAGGAACGATGAAAAACTTAGTAAGTTCGATGCAAGAGCCAATGAAGGTATTTTTCATGGATACTCTCAGAATAGCAAGGGCTATAGATGCTACAACAATAATACAAAAAGGATATTTGACTACATTGATGTTAAAATTAATGAACATATTGGTTTTGAAGACAATCAGTCGGTGAATATCAGTTCCAATATTCCATTCAACAATGACGAGAAGGATGATGATCCATCTTTACACTAAGATATTGAAGAACCCCTTATTCCACAATCCAAATATACTATATGGTATGTGCAAAAACACCACCCAACCAACCAAATTCTTGGTGACTTAAATTCAAGTGTGTGTATAAGAAGAGGATTGTTAAATCCACCTAAACAAGTGCATGTAGCTTTGTTATTTATGATGGAAACAAAGGATTTTTCTTCGGCCAACAAAGATGACAATTGGAAAAAGCCATGAATGAAGAAATTGACCAGATTGAGAAAAACCATACATGGAAGCTTGTTCCTAGACCAACACATAAGAATGTTATAGGCACAAAATGGGTCTTTAGGAACAAATTGAATGAACATGGTGAAGTGGTAAGAATTTAAAAAAGGTTAGTTTACAAAGGTTATGCACAAATTGAAGGTTTGAACTTTGATGAAACATTTTCTCATGTTGCTTGATCAGAGACAATATGAATGTTCTTGGATTTTTCTAGTTTCAAGAAATTTAAGATATATCAGATGGATGTTAAATTTGCCTTTTTTAATGGGGAATTACAAGAATAAGTCTACATCAAGTAGCTTGATGATTTTCAACTATCAGGTAAGCCTGACTGTGATTGCAAGCTGAAAAAGGCCTCGTATGGTCTTAAGCAAGCCACATTGCTTCGTATTATAATTTGGATAGTTATTTTCTCAAGTGTGGTTTTAAAAGAGGCGTAGCTGATAGTAACTTGTATTTGAAATCTAATGATGGAAAATTGTTAGTGCTAGTTTTCTATGTTGATGATATTAGTTTTTATAGTGATTCAAATTCTCTAAATTGCCAGTTTGCATTTGATATGAAGGTGGAATTTTGAGATGTCTATGCTTCAAAAAATTTCATATTTCCTTAGTTTACATATTTTCACAATCTTCAAAAGGAATTTTTATCTCACAAAAAAAGTATCTCAAGGAATATTTGAAGAAATTTGGCATGGATGAGTGTTCTTTGGTAAGTACTCCAATATTTACAGGTTGCAATCTCAGCAAGACTGGTGATTCACCATAAGTAGATCAAACTTTATATAGATCTATTATTGGCAACCTCTTATATTTGGCAGCTTCAAGACCAGACATCTTGCAGACAGTTGGCATTGTTGGAATATTTCAAGTAGCCCCCAGACAAAATCATCTCCTAAAAGAAAAGAGGATTCTCATGTATCTTAGAGCCACAATGGACTATAGACTTTTGTACCCCAAAGGTAAATATTTTTCACTAACTATTTTTGTTGATGTTGATTTGGAAGGTGATGTAGATGATCAAAATAACACTAATGGTGGTGCTTTCCCTTTTTGGTGCATGTCTTGTTTCATGGATGAGCAAGAAGCAAGATTCAATTTCTCTCTATATTGTTGAAGCGGAACATATAGCAACAACATCTTATTGCACTCAACTTTTATGGATGAAGCAGAATTTACAAGATGTGCAAGTGTTATATGATTAGAATATCCCTATCATCTATGATAATATTAGTGCAATCAACATGTCCAAGAATCATGTTTTCCATTCACAGACAAAGTGTATTCCAATCAAGTACCACTTCCTCAGAGAACAAGTTTTTATTGGATTGTCAAGTTGGAGTATGTGCCTACAAAAGAGCAAGTAGTTGATATATTTTACTAAACCTCTCCCAAGAGATCAATTTGAGTACTTAAGGCAAAGATTGGGAGTAGCTCAACTTACCTCCCTCCACTATATCTTCCTCAAGAGGAACAAAGGTAGCCAACAAGCACTCAACATATTAATAGAAAGTTGTTAGGTCCATAGGATCAGCAAGACAGGGGGAGCATGTTATTTTCTTTTCCATTGATGTCAAAGGGGGAGAAGTGCACCAAAGGGGAAGAAATATCCATAGGGGGGGAATAAGAGAAGAGAAGTAAGAAGTAAAATTTTCTTTTATGATTTTATTTTAGGTGTTTCCATCAATGTCAAAGGGGGAGAATGTTAGAAATAAGTTGTTATTGATGGCAAAGGAAAATATTAGGAATAGAGACTTTGGAGCCATTTTTTTACCACATATCTTCTCAAGTGCACTTAGAAACTATTTAGATGGATAGAGCTTTCCAACGGTATGCTGAAATATGAAAAAGGTTTCCTAGATAAAAATTTATTGCACATCGAAGTTTAGCACTTAAAAAGGTTAAAATAGCCAAACTAGTCATAGTCAAGGTTCCAAGTTGGAAAGGTTCTGAGTTGGTCCTAGATACACCTTGATCCTCAACCTATTCATTCCTTTGGGCAAGTTAGGAGATGGGATAGTTGGGATGGTGCACAAAATAAACAAGCTTCTACCCCCGACCATGTGGGACCCAGTCAGGAATTTAGCATAGTCGGAGGTTAGGCATTAATCCTAGTCAAAGGTCAGGATTAAGTGTAGGTGCATAGCAAGGAAATGAGCTATGACCCTTAACCCCTGACTTGTTCCAGACTTTTTAATTTTATTAAGAAATTCAATGAAAAACCAAGGTTTGGGACCCCTCTTCAGTTGTACAAGTTGAAAACATGGACCTATCCAACGATGATGCATGGCACATATGGGGGTGTGACACGTGGCATGTTGATTTAGACTTTTTTGGTGGCTAAGTGGGCAAAATTGGGGTGACATGTGGCACCACTCAGGAGCCACCACATGGTACATATGATGTAAGGATGATGTTTTTAGGATGATGTGGTAAAAATCAAGCTAGTCTCCATGCTAGTCAAGGACAAATGTTGGTAAACTAGGGTCAACTTGCGACCTACGACCTCCTAACCTACATTAAAATTCATGCCCAAATATTTGTTTTTCGGTGGTTTTTTAGTTTTAATGAATTTTTTCTTAAGTCAAGTGTCCATGCAGTCGCATAGAATGAAACTTGTTAAACCTCTGACCTTATTAAGCCCCTGATCTTGTTAAAGTTGTGGTCACAGATCTCAGGTGTATGGGAAAAAGAGTCAGAATATAGGTGTTGGACAAATTCGTAAGTTTGGTAAGTTTCAATGATGGTTTTGGAGGATTGGTGACATGAATGAATTTAGAAATTGATTTGGTAGTTTAGCCAAAATTAGCACTCAGCTAAATTTAGAACTACAGCTAAACTCTGATATTTTTCCGGAATTATAGAAATGGTAGTTTTTACTTAAATTTTCACACAGTAACAACAAATTAGTGTTTAAATACTTTAAGAACACATTCAGAAGGGTTGAAAGAAGTAATAAAAAGGCAAAAATGTGAATTCATGCAATCTAAAGACCATTCTAGTGTTCTTTACTAGTGAAAGAAAATTTTAAAATTCCCACAATACTAATTCACCCACCCTCTCAATATTGTCCTAGTCTCTAACACTACGTAGATGTTGAAATAAATGGTTTTTAATAGCCATTATTATCAACTAAACATGGAATGGATTGATTTGTAAACTTCCACAGATATTCCACTAAGAATTTCATCACAACAAATCTAATAAAATATATTGAAATCTATGTTATGATGTCTAAATTCCTTTAGATTCCATATTTGTTAATTATTGATTTTTTGATTGTGCATGTAGAAAAATAAATGTGGAAAATAGAGAACAAAAAATACAATCATATACCATCCACAATGAACACCAATATTTTTTATGGGAAACCCTTATGGGAGGAAACCCTGTTGGAAGTTGAGGTCATTTTGCTCTCTTTTTTCTAGTATAGAAATAATGCAAGAACAACAGAGATGGTACTCTCTATGGAGTTACTTAAGACCTGTGGCATGTTAGGACACTACATAATGCTAACCCCCTTTATTATTCTATTTAAATATCATTCCTAGTTGCTTTACTTTACTATGGAACTAAATATGATCAAATCAAATGAACCTCTTCTCCTCCTAGTGGCCCAATGTTAACATAACAACACAATAGCCAACTATGGGATAGGTTTGGCTCTTTCAAATCTTAACTACGTTTACAAATTTGACCCTTATAGAGTCTTTTTCATAGTCCAATGTTGTTAGCACCTTTTTCATGAGTAACGGGGGCTAACATGGTATCCTCTCAAATCATGGTGGTCAATCATGATAGATCAACTTGCGAGATGCATAAATTTTGCATAAGAACTCTAGTTGATGTGACTCTTAGATTGTTTGAAGATTCTTTAAGTGTATAATAGTATCTCAAGGTTTTATGCCCAAGTGGGGGAGTTTTGACCCAAAAAAATCCATTTAATGCCTCAAAAAGGCTCGAGAAAGTTTCAAACCTCAATTCTCCAAACTAGAACCCATCAATAAAAGTGGCCCTGCAAGATGATTCCTCCAATTTTCCCATTATGAAACCATCAATATAGATGAAAAAGTTGCAATGATCCAATCCATATCATACCTCGCCATTTTTGGATGCTTTTGGTCCCCAAAATCTTTATAAATGAGGTTAGGAAACCTTTCCTTTACCTTTTCCCTTAAGTACCATTTTACTTTGCATGGAAGTTGTCCTTCCAACCCAATCTACTAAAAGTCTTGCTTCCTTTCTCTTGTTGTCATAGAACTCTTGCATAAAACTATGTCCTCCACCAACTCTACCTAAGCATCTATTACTAAATCCTCTATGGAAGGTAGGACCTACCCCTCTTCCTAACCGAACATGGAAGGCTCATAGAGTTTCATATTCTCTACATTCACTATTGGGTAGATTTGCATGTATGGGGTTATATTGACTTTGTAAACATTATCTCCCACCTTTTCTAGTATCTCAAAAGGACCATATCGCAAATCCTTAATATTATTACCAAGACCCTATTGTCTTTCCATGTTCAAATATAACCATATTTTGTCTCCCACACTGAATAATTTATATGTTTGGTGTTGATCATGCATGTCTTTGTATTTTTCATGTGGCTATTTTAGAAGCTCTTGTACTTGCAAATGGATCTACCTCATTTTCTCTATAGTTTTATCTTCTCTTAATGCATATTGTGTAATATCCTCCCTCACTTCTCCTTGTTGTCCATAATTAAAATCTAAGGTGAAGGTAGAAAACTATATAAAACAAGTTTCGAATGGAGATATACCAATATAATTGTGGACTACTCTATTATATGATTGTTGTATATAGACTATTTTCATCCCAGGTATTTGAATTCTTCTAATTGTAAACCCTCAAAATATACACCAAATTCTTCTTGAATAATTATATTTTCCCATATATGTATGGATGGAATGTTGTAGAGCTCTTTAACTTCATGACCATCTTCTCCCAAAATTTTGTCCAAAATTCACTAAGACATCTGATGTCCCTATGTGAAATGTTGTTCCTTGGTATACCAAAGTGCATCTAGACCTATGAAAGACATAATTATGTTGTTTCTTTCACTCTAATGTTCTTTTTATCATGGCATGAGAATGCACATTTTACTAAACCTGTCAAATACCATAAACAAGTAGTCATGAATATTGCTAGTTATTGGTAAACCTCCAAAAAAAATCCATCAATTTGTTTTCCCAACGATGATTGGATATAGGTAAGGAATGGTATAGACTATGTTTCCTATTACTAGGCTTGTTGGTACAACAAACTATACATCCTATAATGAACTTTGCTACATCTTCTTGCATTATAGGCTAATGCACACACCTGTGTAAGTTGGAAACTACCTTCCCAACACTAAAATTCCTTACAACCTTGGAGATATGAGCTTGTCTAATAGGTTGAAGTCACTCGCCTTTAGGAACACAAAACTTGTCTAAAATGTATAGTAACTTATTCTAGAGATTATATTCAAGTATTCTATCACCATATTATACATTACTTTGGCCTCATAGATACTTAAACACCTCCTTGAATTCCTTTTCCTCTATATATGCCTCTCTATATGCATTATGAGTGAAAGGATCCATGGCATTAGAGTTCCCAAAGCCGAATTTTTAATGTGGGTGGCCTTGAAAGCATGTCATCCAACTTGTTCATGATGCCCTTCTTATACTTGATAACTAAATGAAACTAGTGTAAAAGCCCCATCCACTTGTAGTGTCTACTATGTTGTATCTTACTCTGGCCCTATTAGTAATATAGTAGATAATGATCTATGTGGATGAATGTCTCCTTTCCCATCAGATAATGTATCCAATTTTTGAGGACTTGCACTATAACATAGAACTCCTTATTGTAGATAGGTTAGTTGAGAACTATCTCACAAAATACTTTAGAATGGTAGCATGCTGGCCTTCCTTCCTACATCAAGACCACTCCTATGTCAAACCCACTTGCATATGTTTGCAATTCAAATGGATGCTACAAATTTGGTAATGTGAGAACTAACACATGATTGATTTTCCCTTTCAACTAAGTCTTCAAATGCCTTTTCTTTATCCTCCACCCACGGGAAACTTTTGCCACTCACTATTATAGAATGAAGTGGTGCAACTATTGTTGAAAATGAAGATACAAGTTTCCTCAAATATTTTTATACTCCAATAAAACTTCTAAATTTAGAAACATTTATAAGAAATAGCCATTTAATGCTAGCCTCGATATTTGTAGGATATCTATTAAGGTTCACTCCACCAATCACATATCCTAAATACACCAATTATTATTGTGGAAACTCAGATTTCTTAATATTTTCCAGTAGTCAATGCTTCTTCAAATTCTTTGACACCTACATCAAGTGTGAGATGTGCTCCTGCCAAGTGGCATTGTAAGCTAGTATATCATCAAAATAAATAATAACAAATGAATCTAAATAAGGGTGTAGTACATCATTCGTTAACATCGTGAACATTGTTGGTGCATTGCACAGAACAAATGGCATGACTTCCCACTAATACAAACTTTGTTTAGGTTTTAAGGTAGTCTTCTAAGTGTCCTTTTCTTTAACTCAGACTCGGTGATACCCTGATTTTAAATCGAGCTTGGAAAAGTATTTTTCTTGGTGAAACTAATCCAACATATCATCAATCCTGGGTGGGAAGTAATATTCTTAAGAATAATCTTGGTTAACGCTCTATAATATATGCACATTCCAAGTCTTATCCTTCTTTGACATAATTATGATGGGTGACCCACATGGTGAGGTGTTTGGTCGAATCAGACCCTACTCCAACAACTATTGCAACTACATCTTCACTTTTCTTGCTTATACAGTGGATTTTTTGTTGGCAACCCAATATTTGGAAATGGAGAGTCTAGTAATAATTGGATCTCTTGCTCTACTTTTCTCTTGGGTGGTAATCTTTTAGGATCCTGGAACAATCCCTTGTAGGCCTATAGAAACCCTTCTAAATGTCGTTTCTATTCTTTGATACACACCTCTAGGGATTCCTTTTCCTTTATTGACTCCCCACTACACGTATTTTCACTTAAGAACAATAAAACATGTTTCCTTCTATAAATAATTATTTCTTTCTACTTTGTTAGCACTTACCAATGAAATATTGGACCTACTTTTATGTGCGTTGACGATGAATGATTTCCATCCTTGATGGTGTGGTATTGTGATGCAGGGTTACCCCCGGTTACACCCACAATACGCATGTAAAAATGCATAAGTATATTAGTCCCAGGAATTTAACTCACAAAGGAGTCAAATCTACAACCATCAATGGTTAAGGCCCCTCTACCATTCTTCATGCTGGATAATTTGCTAAAACACAACATAGCCTAACTCTTAGGCAAAATCCACATATTGGGAATTAAATCAACCTTCAAGCCTTCATTTTAGACTTTACTAAAGCCTTTCATTAAATTCTTCCTATCAGAACTCATTCACTTCTATCAGGACTCTATCACCCCACATATACCTTCATTAACCTTTTATTAACCCTTAAGATGCATATATATAACCTTTCCTTTTAATGCATTTGTTACATATGTTTAATCACATGAAATAATCTATCGGTGCTCTTTTTCTTTACAAACCATTTACAAGGGAAAAACATACGCAAACACACCTTTTTCTGCCTCTATACTGCTTCTGCACATTTCCCAAGGCTACCTCTATCCCAATCGAGCATCGCTCGCTTCACGCGTCACACATACATGCCTCATCACCCCTCCAATCCCGATATGAAACTATCAGAATCATTAATATATGTTTTAGCCTTAAAAAGGCTTGACAACACATCTATTGTAAATACATGGAATTGCGTTGAAATCCTGCTCCATACACATATAGCGGACTTCAAATTCTATGCACCCGCATAGATAATTATCGTCGAGTCTACTCCTCTGTATTAACTCTTTCCGTCACTCTAATCTCTGAAACCTCTGATCATCAATCAGCGCTTTATCGCTATCGGCATTCCAATAACCGTTAACCTTAACTCCTCCGATTGCGAATTAGCGATCAAATCACGACCGTCCATCTGGTTCGTGATCTGGCGGTTGTGATTAACTCGCGCAATCATGTTTCACTCAACCTCAAGGCCAGACCCCTTCCACTTCCATGCACCGATCTGATATCCTTATGGACCCAATATGGATATAGGCCACTCTTTATAGGATTTCAAGTCCGGATTTCAAATCTGACTATGTTTTACGCCGATCCTTAGTGTAAACTAGGTTTTTCACTTGCGGGACCTAAACTGTGTAATAAACTCCATCGATGCAATATTTCGCTTTGCTCCTCAATAACATCATCTAGACCGTTGATATTCCAAATCCAACGACTGCTGAGCACTAACACTTTACTCCTTCACTCCCCCTTTTTACTTAGTTTTTACGCTAAGTTTTCAGTTCTTCTGTGGTTTTTCTATTCTTCAAAGGTTTCAGTCTTCCTGTTTTTTTACTCCACAATTCCTCCTGAGCTTGGCTTTAATCCCTCTAATGGATTCAACTAGCCATTATGCTCCTCTGAATCACTCTTCTCTTGTGTAGTTCTACAGAACTCTGCCATCTGCTTTTCCTGCTTAGCTACCTCTAAGCTTTACTATTCTACGAAATCTCAATTCGTTATTTCACCCCAAAAATTCCCTCTGTTTCCTCAATTGGATTCAAGGATCCACTCATGATTCCTCTGAATCATTCTGTTCCTCTGCATCCTTCATAATTTTGTCTGTAGCCTGTTACAGAGCCTACGAATTCACAAGTAGTTCATTCATGAAATACTCTTCAACAAACTAACATAATCAGGAATAAACATATCTGAGAATTTGTGTCTCGCACAGGCCTGTTCTTCAATATCGTGGCCTCCTCCCCCTAACCTCTGCCCGTAGGCTTACATTTATCCCAGAAATTTTTGTTGAACTAATTTTGGCTCAAGTCCTAAATCTACTGAACTAACTCCTAAATGTCCTCTGTCCACTCCTAAAAGATCTCTCTCGTTCCTCGAATCCTGAAACTTTTTTAAGAGTCCTAATTGGCCTCTATCTCTTGTCTTTTATTCACCACTCATGTTTTCCTTTAATTTGAGAGCATTTACAACTTCCTCTCAATATCTAATTAAATCACTTAAAGGCCTAAATATTACATTAATTTGAGACTTAGGAAACTAACTTCCTAAAAATACATGACCCCCTATGTCTACTTAATTACAATGATTTTCCTTGGGTTGAATGCTCCTGCATCAGACTCCCAAAGTAGAAAATATACATGATCTCCTGATCATGTGTCTTCTAATCTTTGTCTTCCTGGATCAAATACTTTGTTTTGTAACTATCCAACTATCTTGTTCCTTTGTTGCTACTGCACTTTTTTTGTCTTCTGCTCTATCTTCTTCTTCTCGTCAATCAGGTTGAAACTCTGATTAATCATGCTTCCTTCTACTACCATTTTCCTCCATTTGGACTGCTTCATCATCAATTGCCACATTTCTTCAATCTTCGTTTCCAGTACATCTTTAGACTAGTCCATATTCTGCTTCTTACTTCTTCCTCTTTCTCTTTGCTTCAAGTTGTTGTTGTTGTCCACTAGTTCTTCAATTTGTTGTTCTTCTTCTTGTTCTGTTATTCTTGCTCCAAATTTTTCTTTGTTTACTCCCACTTTTGCCTTGCTTGTTATGTTGACTGCCTCCCTATCATCCTTACCCTCTTTCATGATTATCTCTTTCTGTATTGAATCATGATTGTCCAACACTCTCTCCAACACTTTAACATATTTTCTCCATGGATTGAAGTCTTCCACAGAGTCTTCTTCTTTCATCTTTATTTGGCTGCTCATCTATGCAAAATTTCCTCCAACATCTGCAACAAAACCTGCACTCATAAAACACTTGTTAAAATTAAAAACATAATTCTTTTGTGCCTTATCTTCCTTTGGCACAATTCAGTTTGCTGCTGTGTTTCTTTATCCTCTGTCAACACATCAGTATGTTGTTTTAAATCCTCAAAAGAACTCATGAGACTATCAACTAGTCTGTCTTCCACATCATCTGCTCTAATGATGTCTTCCTGCTCTTGTCCACCGTAGTGAACTCCTTCCTTTGTAGTCCATCTCCTTTTTCTTATGATCATCATTCATGACAATGTTTTTGTTTCCTTTTTTAGCAATCTCTTTTGAACATCTATTCTCTATTTTTCCAACTCCCTTCTTTGAAAATCTAATTTTCTATATAACTCAATAATTTCAATTGGAGTAGAATTTGGAAATTTCACACAATTTTCCATACCTTCCTTTGTTATTGATAAATCAAGAGATGTCCTTTTTCCCTTTATTAAGTCTTTTGCATAGTCTTCTTCTTCCTTAACATCTTTCAGTAGATGTCTTTCTCTCTTTCTGACTGTCTCAACAGCTTCCACGGCTATTTCCACTATGCCTATCATCATGGTGAATTAATGATCCTTTACTATGTTTTCAGCTAACATTGTTTCTTTTTCTTCAATACATTTTGCCTTGCTGTCCCTCTGTAACTCTTCTCCCAGAGTTATCCTTGTCTCACCATCTGCATTAACATTCTCCTGTATTTGGTTTTCATCAATAACATTAATCAAATTCATTTGATTACCTTTCTAAGACAGTATTCCTTCATTCTTCATTAGAATAAAATCTTGATTCTTCATCTCTATGACAACTTCTTTAGACTCATCCATAGACTTTTTCTTTTGTATGCAGTTAAATTCTTCTTCTTCTAAGAAGTTTTCTTTGTCATCTTTTACTTCTAAATCTTCATCTACTCTGAAGATATCTTCAATAGGTTGCTTTTCTCTTGCAATACCTGCCATCATACACAAACTATCAGTTTTAAAAACATAAGACCCTGTGGTCTCACTGGATGCTTCAGCCATCATATCTCCTTGTTGTTCTAGGTTCTCTTTATGACTCAGAAATTCTTCGGTGGTCTCCTCTTCAATCTCTTCAAGCCTTTCACTTGGTTGCTTGATATCTTTCCCCAACTATATATGAGACCTATCTATCTCATCTTCTTCTATAACATAATTTCGATTCTACTTGTCTTCTTCCTCCTTTATGACAATATCAGCAAATTTTCCTTCTTTACATGTTTCACCTGCAAACATACACAAATTGTCAGATTTAAAACCATGTGACCCTTTGGCCTCACTTGAAGTTTCAGTCTTCAAGTCTTCATCTTCTCTCAGAACTTCATCATGTTCTACTTCACAAATGGACACTTCCATTTTCATTTCCAACTCAACTTCTTTGAGTTCTTCCATCATCTACCTTACTTGCCTCTATTGTAGACTTGTTTGCAACTTATGCCACTTCATTGGTTTCTTCCTCAAGACCCTACCTAGTCGCTAGCTTTCCTCAAGTATTCTCCTTAATGCATCGAGTTGTTCTTTTAACTCTACAATCTCTTTGTCAATTTCCTCTTGACTCATCCTTTTGTCATTTGCCTTGGCATCCTCTTTCTTCATCTTTCTTCTGCTATGGTCTTCCTCAGAAACTCTACTATGACTATCAGTAGCCATCTTCTTCTCCTCTTTCTTCATGAGCTCCTCACTCATTTGCAACAAGCTTCTACAACAGCTAGTCCTCCTCGCTGCAATCTTACCTCACTAAGCTCTCCTCACTCAGTCTTTTGGTAAGCACGAGTCCTCTATCTAGAACCTCCTCTCAAGCAATACCTTTGCTCCTTCTAGGCTTCTGCAATCTCTCACTCTCTCTTGAGAACACTTCAACTATCCTCTCTTTGTCCAATCTCTTGTTGGATTTTTCAAGTTCGCTACCACTTTTCCTTTAGAGTGTTTTCCTTACTCTATCTTCAAGAACACATCTAGTTCTCCTCCCATAGATTCTCTTGCTGTCACTTGTGCATTAGTGTAAAAACACACATTCTCAATTTAAAACAGAACATATAACCTCACCTTCAAGATCTCAGCATGATCTTGTTCCACCATTCCACCTGTACCTTGAATGGATTGTCCTTTGTTTCTTGCATCTGCAAGTTCTGCTACACATCACCTTTGTGTGTCTTCATTCTATCAAATTAGAATCTGATCCTTCCTTACCTACATAAATAGCTTAACACATAACTCTACTTTTAATTCTTTCACATATAATTTCTCTATTCTGTTTAACCCCAACGGTTTTAATTACAATTCTTCTCTGATACCAAATGATGTGGGGTTACCCCGCTTACACCCACAATACGCATGTAAAAATGCATAAGTACATTATTCCAAGAATTTAACTCACAATGGAGTCAAATCTACAACCATCAATGGTTAAGTCCCCTTTATCAGTCTTCATGCTGAATAATTTGCTAAAACCCAACATATCCTAACTCTTAGGAAAAATCCACATATTGGGAATTAAATCAACCTTCAAGCCTTAATTTTAGACTTTATTAAAGCCTTTCATTAAATTCTTCCTATCGGGACTCATTCACTTCTATCGAGACTCCATCACCCCTCATATACCTTCTTTAACCTTTTATTAACCCCTAAGCCGCATATATATAACCTTTCCCTTTAATGCATTGGTTACATATGTTTTATCGCATGAAAAACTATATCCACGATATTTTCCTTTACAAACCATTTACAAAGGAAAAACATACGCAAACACACCTTTTTCCACCTCTATATGGCTTTTGCACATTTTCGAGGCTACCTCTATCGCAATTGGGCATCGCTCCCTTCGCGAGTCACACGTACATGCATCATCACCCCTCTGATCCCGATATGTGACTATCAGAATCATTAATATATGTTTTAGCATTAAAAAGGCTCGACAACACATCTATCATAAATACATGGAATTACGTTGAAATCCCGCTCCAAACACATATAGCGAACTTCAAATTTTATGCACCCGCATAGATAATTATCGTCGGGTCTACTCCTCTATATTAACTCTTTCTACCGCTCCAATCTCTGAAACCTTTAATTGCCAATCAGCACTTTATCTCTATTGGCGCATCGGCATATTAATAACTGTTAACCTTAACTCCTTCGATTGCGAATTAGCGATCAAATCGCGACCGTCGATCTAGTTCACGATCCGACGGTTGTGATTAATTCGCACAATCGTGTTTCGCTCAACCTCAAGGCTAGACCCCTTCCACTTCTATGCATCGATCTGATATCCTTACAGACCCGATATGGATATAGGCCACTCTTTATAGGATTTCAGGTCCGGATTTCAAATCCGATTATTTTTTACGCCAATTCTTAGTGTAAGTTGGGTTTTTCACTTGCGGGACTTAAACTATGTAATAAACTTTGCCGATGCGATATTTTGCTTTGCTCCTTAGCAACATCATCTGGACCATTGATCTTCCAAATCCGACGGTTGCTGAGCACTAACACTTTACTCCTTCGCTCCTCCTTTTGACTTACTTTTTAAGCTAAGTCTTCAATTCTTCTATGGTTTTGCTCTTCATCAAAGGTTTCGACCTTCCTGCTATTTTACTGTGTGATTCCTCCTGAGCTTGGCTTTAATCCCTCTATTGGATTCAACAACCCATTATGTTCCTCTGAATCGCTCTTCTCTTGCGTAGTTCTACAGAACTCCACCTTCTGCTTCCACTGCTCAGCTACCTATGAGCTTTACTCTTCTGCGAAACCTCAATTCGTTATTTCACCCCAAAGCTTCCCTCTATTTCCTCAATTGGATTCAAGGATCCACTCATGATTCCTCTGAATCATTATGTTCCTCTGCGTCCTTCAGAATTCTGTTTGCAACCTATTGCAGAGCCTACAAATTCACAAGTAGTTCATTCATGAGATACTCTTCAACACACTGACACAGTCAAGAATAAACATACATACATACATACATACATACATACATACATACATTACATACATACATATGTCAATTAAATATCTTAGACTCTGTGTCTCGCACAAGCGTGTTCTTCAATATCGTGGCCTCCTCCCCCTGAGCTCTGCCTGTAGGCTTACATTTATCCCAAAAATTTTTGTTGAACTAATTCTGGTTCAAGTCCTAAATCTACTAAACTGACTCCTAAATGTCCTTTGTCCACTTCTACTTCAATTAATTCCTAAAACCTCTCTCTCATTCCTCGAATCCTGAAACTGTTTTAAGAGTCCTAATTGACCTCTATCTCTTGTCATTTATTCACCACTCATGTTCTCCTTTAATTCGAGAGCATTTACAACTTCCTCTCATTATCTAATTAAATCACTTAAAGGCCTAAATATTACATTAATTTGAGACTTAGGAAACTAACTTCCTAAAAATACATGACCCTTATGTCTACTTAATTACAATGATTTTCCTTGGGCTGAATGCTCCTGCATCATATTGGTTGGCTCTCCACATGAAGATTACATCTCAAAGATACATATAGGGACTCCCAAGCATGACTTCACATATATCAAGTGGCACTACATCCAACTCTACTTCATCAATGTAATCAACACTAATAGCAAACTTTATTCTACACTATTTTGTTATCTCGATTTTTGCATCCTTGTTTATCCATCCCACTAAGATGATTGTGAACCTCCAGTCCATGTTTTTTTACCAAATCCATTGATATGATATTAGCCTACAAACCTAATTCAAAAAAGGCATTAATATTGGTCTTCTTAGCCTAGATTTTAATAACTAAGAATTTTTTCATCTCCTTCTCTTCAGGATAATGAAGGTTACTCGCATCCACCTCCTTTTGCACTGATATGTAGACAAAATTTTCATCCACATCAAATCTTATTTCCACCTAATTGCTCGAACATATGGAAATAACATATTTTTTCTTCCAATCCTTTATTTGATCCTTTAGATTCAACTGTGGATGTAATTTCCAACATTTTTCCTCAATATGACCACAATTGTTGTAATGGATGTGATGATTTCTAATATCCTTGCACTGACATGCAGTTGTTGTTGTCTTCTTAACATCTCCCCCTTTCCACTTCTTCTTCCCTTCCTTGGAAGCTTCCTAGTTTTCTTTATATTTCAAACCACTTGAGTACCCTTTCTTTTGGCCTATGTTTTCCAAATATTTTTCCTATATACATGCCTTATCCAGTGGTATTGGCTTGAAAATCATCACCTTCCTTTATAGTTGATTGTATAAAACCCATAGATACTCACAAAGTACATCTATTCTCTTAGGAGGGATACCTAGCATGACAGTCATCTTCTTAAATTTAGTGACCTTCTCTTATACATTCTACACCTACCTCGCCTAAAGTAGTGTCATTAGATCCATTGGTCCTCTACATACCCAATAGGGTATAATTGGGACTTTATGAGGGTTTTGAATTCCTCGCACATATTCATTGGAGGAACACCCTCTAGCCTAAGTTTCTTTGTATGGTATTCACACGAGGTTAGGACATGGCCCAAAACTTCAATCTAACAAATGATATTTCTACTTATGTATGTGGTGAATTCTCAAATATACATCTAGTTGTTGCAACTAGTTATTTAATTTTAAGGAATTGATCTCACCTTGGTATGGATTTATGTTGACCTTCACTCCATATTGAACAATTTCTATGAATGGATAACAACACTCAAACTCAATTGCTCTTTCTAAGGTTCTTTCCTTGACTCATTTTTGGGTCTTCATGTTCCATGGATTTTCCCTCTGATCTGACCTCTGAGTTGGAACCTCCATCTTCTTTGATTCCAATCTTGTTTTCTAGAACCACCATAAAGAATTTCATATTGGAAGTGATAATTGTGACCTGCACTTCAAACCTTAATAATCTCTCTTTTTCTATATCAATATTACTATGTACAAATTCATCATACATGGCTAGTGTTATTCTACTTTCTCATTAAACTGCTTCTTGTATCCCCTACAACTTCTCGTGATATTCCCTAAAGAAACTTTCTCTAGTATTAATATGATTCATAAACTTATATGGATATTCTAGTAGACAATTTGTCACAATAGATATGATAAAACAAACTAAAATTTCTACTATGAAGGATATCTTTTTTTGGATTCCATATTTGTTAACTACTATTTTTTGTCTTATCCGTGTAATAAATAAAGTGTGGAAAATAGCGAACAACAAATATAATTACACACCATCCATAATGAACACCAATATTAACTTTGGGAAACCCTTACAAGAAAATATATTGCTAGAAGGTGAGGCTACTCTAGTCTCTTTTGTTTGGTATGGAAATAATGTAAGTGCAAAGGAGAAGGCATGTTCTATGGAGTTACTCAGACTTGTGGCCTATTAGGTTGGTACAAAACACTAAGCCCCTATGTTATGCTCTTCAAATCTTACTCTTACTTTCTCTACTCTACCTTGGAACATGATACAATCAAATTGAATGTAAAACCTTCTCCTCCTAGTGATCCGGTTTTAACACAACCTAGTACCTAACAAGGGGTTAGGTTTGACTCCTTCAACTCTCAACTAGAGTTACAAATTTGACCCTTTTAGAGTATTCTCTATTTTCCACACATGAATAGCCCCTTTTTAATGAGTAATTGGGGTTTATGTGACATCCTATCAAAACATGATGATCAATCATGATAGTTCAAATTATGAGAAGCATAATTTTTGCATATGAACTTTGATTGATGTGATTCTCACGACATTGGAAAGGTATCTAAGTTTAGAATAGATTCATAGAGTCCATCACTTAAGAAAGATATTTCCCCAAAAATAATTTCATTTAATGTTTTAAAATAGATCTAAAAGGTTTTAGAGCTCAGTTCTCCAAATTGATACATGTCAATAAAAATTTCCCTGCAAGATAATTTTTCCACTCACATGACCTTGAACCTAAAGGGAGGAAAATAAGTGCCTTAGGATATTATTGAATCTTCTCAAGCTCAATAGATTTAAACAAGTCCTCTTACCAACACCTTGATCCTCTAAATGGGATATTCAATATGGTTTCAATTGATTTGTTTCTTGGCATTAGTGATGGGTCTAGGGGTCTAAACCATGGTGAAAATGAAAAACAAGGACCTTATGCAAGAAAAATACCTTTCTAAGCCTCAAGCATTGTGAAAAAGGCCTCAAACCATGACCCATGCCCTCACTATGAGTCATTTGACCCCTAGATGGTATTGCAAGCACCATCATGCGATTTTGCACAAAGATGACGTGCCTAATAGGAGTATGCATAGGAGAGTAAAATAGGTTCTAATGTTAAGCCTTTCCTTGTGAGAAATAGATCTAAAATTAAGTGTTAAAGTTAAAGGTGATAGAAATTTTGCAAATTTGTATGTATAAAATGCGTACATGTTATTAATGTGTATGCACTTATACTACATGCATGCTCTTACTACATACACTTTACATTCCATAAAAATTGGTAGGAATAGATTTTTCCCTCTACTTTTTTATGAGTCAGATACTTAGTTTTAGCTTCATAATGAAATCCCTAATGGTTGAAGTTATATAAACAAAAAAACATCCATTATTGCAATTCAATATTCTTATCTCTATTTCCAATTACATTTTAAATATTATACACTAATGAAATTTTATATATGAAGATTTCAACTCCATATATGTTTTAAGAAACCTTGATCGGGGTGCATGCCCCAGAGGAGGATAGTTGGGTGGTTGATAGCCCCCGCGTGGAGAAATTATATAAGATTTAATGTGAGGTGGTGAGAGGGTAGGCGAACCACCCCCCACCATATTGTTTCATTTAATCAACAAGCGTGTGATCGACAAGACTCTATGGGTTGGCAGCGATATAGAGGGATGTCTTTAAAGAATTTGGAGAGTGTCTAGGCAGTCCATTCAGTGGCTAAGACGTTTGGGAAAATAAGCTTTGTGGCATAAACAATATACCAGTGTGGGTCTCGAAGGAAATAGTGTGCATGTCATCAGGGAAATTTCGACAGGAAGTGCGAGCATAGACTCTAGGATGGTGGGGATTAATTGGTAAGTTCACTCATCTTTACCTTTTGGCTTGTTTCTATTCATCATGGTGTGTTCAGCTAGCTGGGAGGTCTCCCCGCTTTGTTTAGTGGCTTGGGTTTTCCGTGAATTGGGCTTTGAGCAAGCTCAGTGGTTGTGGGTGACAGATTGTTTTTTTCAAGGTCTTGCATTGTTATAGTTGATTGTGCATGGGGTTCTTTGGATTTTCTTTCAGTATTTAGGTTCCATTTTCTCCTTTGCAATTTGGGACTTTTTGTTATGGGGATCTAGGGGATTATTTCTCCATTGTTTAAGCATTTGGTTAAGGTGGAAACTGTACTACTTCTTGGTGTTCCTAAAAATTCTAGGGTGTTGTGGGGCTCTCTCGTCAAGTCCTGGTTAGGGGGTGGTTTTTCGAGGTGTGTCAACGTTATATGATGGCTAGGGGGGCTCCGGTAGTAATGGAACTACAAGTCACTGGAGAAGCAAAAAGAGTTGTGTGTCTAGAGTACGGCTCCCCATCGACAAGAAAGATGTTGGTGGATTGGCATTTGGCTGGAGGCATAAATTCTTAGCCTCAAGAGCGGGTTGTAGTTTTGGAGGTGGAACCTCCTTACAATTTCTTTTGGTGTTGGCAAAGGCGGCTTGGTTGAAGGATTAGTGCACTCTTTGGGAGTTTCACAGTGGTATTGGGGTGTCAAGGGACCAATAGCTTGGGTTCATGTTTGTTGGCTTTCTAATGTTTCATGTGAGGTTAGGGCTCATATGAAGTCAACCACGAGGTCATCTCGTGTGGTCAAAGCCTCTTCAGCCTCCTCTGATTTAGAGGGGAACAGTCATCGTGGGTGTGCTAAGGCTAGATGTGGTCATGGAGGTGGCATAATTACAGGCGGGGTCATGGTCATGGTGGTGGCAAGAATCGGTGCGATGATAGGGGTGGCAATAGGAGCCCCGCTATGCATGGGTGTGGGGGGACTCCTTGTCATGCAACTTCTTCCAAGTCATCAAAGCAGTATGTGTTGGCAATGTTGGAGGCTCAAGACAGGACTCGTCAGGAGGAATATGAGGCAGTGATGGTTGCATTCCAGCAACTACAATATTTCCAATGCCACCTTCGTGAGCGAGTGGTTGTGGTGTGGCATGGCCAGAAGCTTCTTTCGAAAAAGATGGACAAATTGGAAGCATGGATGACTCATCTAGAGCAGCATGTAGACTGCCTATATCGCCCTCCTCGCCCCCATGGACAAGCCCTGACAATTCAACATCCATCACTTCTTATGATTAGCCATGGTGACTCGGGTGTTATGTATCTTGCAGTTTTTTGGTGTTTTTAGCCTCATCAGATTTGGGTGGCAACCCTTAGTTTATTTTGGATGTTTTGTAATGGACAGTTATTGATGGTCAACAAACTCAGTCCAATTGAGACAACTAATTTTTTGGTATTGTATGTAAAATCTTTTGATAACTAAAAAAAAGTGATATATATATATATATGACTGACTTTTATCTATATATACACCATAACTTTAGAATATATAGTTTTGCTATTGATAGCATAATTTTATACACACCATAACTTATAATTTTATATACATCATAACTTTAGGATATATAGTTTTTTTAATTATGACATAAGTTTTTATTATTTAGATATT
>APFE031373223.1:28738-124810 GCA_000404065.3 Pinus taeda
ACGCAGAAACCAATTATTTATTATTTACCATAGTACAAATTTGTTTTGACTAAATTTGTGATCTTTAACATTTTCATATAAGATAATACCATAATAATATTAAAGAAACCTGAATTCTTTCAAGTTATATACATTTTTCAGTCGTATATTCAAAAAGATTATTAGATTTCCTAATCGGTGCAAGTATGATGATAGCTTTATCATTTCAGTGACATAGGGAATACTTACAGGTTGATGTCCATGAACCTACCGAAAATCAGGAGTTATTGAGATTCACAAATGGCAGCACTTGAAACTATCTCAAAACTAACTGCCTGCAATCAACTACTTTGAGCTTCACTAGACTAAGAAGAGTGTGGAGAGCAAGAATCATTGCAACGCGAAAATGAAAACAAGATGTCATGACCTAGACAGCTAAGATGGTATTTTTTTAGTAGCAGCAGCCTCAATAGCGAAAACATTCTACCAACTGTTCAGTCGATGGTTGGTCGGGGCCAGTCTAATTCCAAGCCACGTTGCCATCATCGTGGACAGAAATTCAAGATACGGTGCCAGTATGTAGGTAGAGAGCAACAACCATGAATCTAGGTTCAACAACCTCAAGCATGCCTTGCTGATCTGTTATCACTTGGTTATCAACTGCATTAGTCTGTCCCCATTCAGCATTGAGAATTTCAAACGCTTGAAGGATCATTGAATTGCAGCTGTTAACATTTATACACCAGCACATTGTGAAGGAATGAAAGAGATGGCATAGAAATCAAATAGCGCGAATCTAACCTGCTTGGTCTTCTTCATAGCTCACAGGCAATTAAATATTCACCACCGCATTATCTATCAAGTAAGGAGATTATACATCAAACAAATGAATAGAAATTAATTGAAGAGAGACTTACAAGGGTAGACTTGGGGCTCTTTCTACAGTGAAGCTCTTTCACAACAGTCTCTATTGTTTTTCAGCGGCCAAGGGTGAGTTGTCCCTCGTAACGTGAGCGTGAGCCTGCTGCTTCTTTCAAGGAGTTTCAAAATCGAATGGATGGAATGGGCGGCATTTTTATTTATGAGATGGAGTTGTTTTTAGTATGATTTTTTTGAAGTTTTTCTGGTTTAGTTTTTCTAAATTTTAGCGAGAATTTATTGAAATGAAAAGTTTGATAGGTAAATTTAGACAATAGTAATGTCTTAAAAGTTTTTTAGGATGCTGAATCCATATATAATATCAAAAAACAAATTTAAATAACACAAATCAAAATACCACCATTGTTATGGCTTACCCGTCCCACTATTGAATGTTTGTTCGTTGATTTTGTTATAAAAAAAGAAATAATTTATAGATGGGAGAAAAATTTTAGAGAAATGATTAGAGATTTTATTACAATAACAATAAATCTATAATATTTTTTTATTTTTTATTCACATGTAAAAATAAACTTTATTAGAAAATAATTATTATTATTATATTTAAATTTTTAGGTCACGGCCAAGCTAGACACCAAATTGGTGTATGAGGCCCTCTTGTTTATGGGTTCAATACCATGGGACAATACGATGGGTAACGGATACCATGGATGCCCGCAACTCACTTGATTTCTATAATACTCTGGAAGCATGAAAAAGTCAAACTAGCTTATATTTTATTTTACCTTTATTTGGTCCCACGCGACAATCTCCCACTTGAAACCAAATTGAAGCTTGATGGAATAATTTTGACATTGTTTCTCTCTTGTCACTTGTAATCATTTCCCAAGATGTCTTTCAGTGCATTTGCATTACTGCAGCCAAGGTTCTACAAAGCTCATGCTTATCCTTTGGCAAAATCTTTGTTAACATATCATTTGTATTCACTTTAATCTTTGTTAACATATCATTTGTATTCGCTTTAATGTGTATTCTCTCCAACTGTAGCAGCCCATCATTTACACTTGATGAATCCAATGATTTCTGAATTCAATATTTTGTGATCCATATTGAATAATTAAGAAAATACTTTTGGTAGTAATCACAGAGGAGGAGTTTTGTCAGTGTGTTTCAAACCATCCAGTTACCTTGACTAAGGGTCTCTACATTTCTCTATATTTAAGTTGGTGCCATGATCTGCCTCTTCATCTTGTCCTAACAATGAACCACACTAGATGGTTTAAAACATGTCGGCAAAAATTCTCCTATGTGATTATTACCAAAAGTATTTTCTTAAGAATCCAATGATATTGAACATTAATGTGCTTTGTTTTAGAATGATATGTGTGGTTTTTTTTGCTAAAATAATGGCGCTCTGATTGTCACAATGAAGCACATGTTTTTCGTGTTTTATTTCATCTCTCCTAAGAATTGTTGCATCCACGATCTCTTTTCAAGCTTTTATTGCAGCTATGCATTATGCCTTAGTTGTGGAGAGGGCTACTACTTTCTGCACTATAGACATCCAAGACTCTGCTTCCCCTGGAAATATATAAATAACCAATGGTGAACTTTCTAGTATCCAAATATCTAACCATATTTTCATCGGTATAACCTTCAAGAACAACATTATTATTGCCAAAACATAAACAATAATTACTAGTTTTATTGAGATACCTCAACATCTACTTTACCACTTGATAATGTTGTTTGTTTGGATTTGTAAGAAACTTGTTCACTATGCCCTCTTGGGTTTTACTCATTTCTTCCTTCTTCTTGCCATCATAAGGGCACACATGAACAATAAGTTTGAAGTGTGATGTTAGGGGCGTACCAACTAGTTTGACATCTTTCGTATTGAACTTATCTAACACCTTCTCAATATATGTTTCTTGTGACAGACATAACTTTTTTCTCTTTATGTCACGTATAATCCTCATGCCCAATATTTATCATGTTGGACCTAAATGTTTCATTTCAAATTGACTACCCAAATCTTTCTTCCACCTATTGATTGTGTTCTTATCATGTCCAACAATTCTCATATCATCTCCATACAACAATAGTATTGATCCGAATGGAAAATTGTATCCATTCATGGTAGTTACCCATGGTATTGGCCCATGGTATCTGCCCATGGTAATTACCCATGGTATTGCAACTCAAAAGGCTATAAATTGTGGGCCTCACTTTGTAAAAAAGGACAAATTAGTCCACACAATGTAGTTGGAATAGTTTCCTTTATTTCAATAAAATGTTTCTTTATTTGTTTTATGTGTTTTCTTCTTCTCTTTCAATGTTTTCAACTCTCGACTACCCACATCTAGATACATCTACATTGTGTGGACTAATCTATCCTTTTTTACAAAGTGAGGCCCAAAATTTATAGCCTTTTGAGTTACAATATCATGGGTAATTACCATGGGTGGATACCATGGGCCAATACCATGGGAAAATACAATGGGTAACTATCATGGGTGGATGTGATTTTCCATTCAGATCAAGTATAATAAAGTTTTCTTCGTCATACCTATTGATGTAGACACAATGATCTAGCTCTATTTTTTTTAAGGAATTCTTGAACATTAATGAATCCAATTTCTTGTACCATCACCGATGTTCCTATTTTTAGCCCATAAAGCCTCTCCTTTAACCTGCAAACAAGGTTCATTTTACCTTTTACCTTGAATCTTAATGGTTGTTCCATATAAATGTCCTTCAATTCTCTATGAAGGAAAATTGTATTCACCTCTAATTGTTCACATTCCAAGTCTAAAGTAGAATCAAGACCAAGGATAACTCTTATGGATGCAAATTTAACAATAGATTAAAAGAATTTTAAATTCAATACCTTATTTTTGGGCAAATCCCTCCACTACTAGCCTTTCTTTTTTATCTTTCCTTCCTCTCTTCATCCTCATGTTTAATCCTATATACATGTTTTTTGTAGGGCATTTCTTCCTTTCAAAATCTTCACTAACTACCAAGTTTTTTTTCTAACAGAGAGTCCATTTCTTCCTCCATTGCTTTCTTCAACTTTTTGTTAGTTTACACTTCACACGCTTCCTAAAAACAGTGAGTTTCACCCTCATCAGTTAACAAAATATAATTTGAAGGTGGATACCTTTGTGAAGGCTTATGAGGCCTAGTACACCTGTGAACCAACTTTGGTGGTGTGTTTTTTGGTTGAATCTCTTTTAATGGCTATGACAAGTTTTCTTCTTGTTGTTGTCCATTATTTTCCACTTGTTGTCTATCATGTTCTTGAATTGGTTTCCCATATTCTTTTAATGGTGGGATATTTTTTTGTTCTTTTGTAAACGTGTCAATAACTTTCTTAACCTCCATATTCCTACAACTATTTTATACATCTCTAATTCATTGAATGTTACATCCCTGCTTCTAACAATTTTGTGATTAAATGGATCCCATAAATGACTTTCTTAACCTCCATATTCCTACAACTATTTTATACATCTCTAATTCATTGAATGTTACATCCCTACTTCTAACAATTTTGTGATTAAATGGATCCCATAAATGATAACCAAATTCACCATCTGCATATCCCAGAAAAATACATTTCATTGATTTATCATCTAATTTGGTTTTATGCTCAATGGGAATATGCATAAATGCTTTACATTCAAACATTTCCAGGTGTGAATAATTTACCTTCTTAGCAGTCCAAACTTCTTCAAGAATACCACATCCAAGGCTATAGAAGGTGAGTGATTGATGAAATAACAAGTTATCCTTATTGTTTCTACCCATAAATTCTTTTCCAAACTGGACTTTGAAAATATACTCCTCACCTTCCCCACGATAGTGTGATTCATCATTTTGTAGTACAATTTTGTTGGGGAGTAACAAGAACAGTATTCTCATGTTCAATTCCAAACTTATTATAATAATTATTGAATGCATTAGAGCAATAATCTCCACAATTATTTGTCCTCAAACACTTGAGCAATTTGTTAGTCTCTCTTTCAACAGTAATATGAAAATTTTGAAATATCTCAAACACCTCACCTTTAATTTTCATAGGGTAGGCCCAGACCTTCATAGATACATCATCTATGAATGTGACAAAATATGAGGCTCATCCTAAAGAGTTAGCATTCGCTAGCCAAACACATTAGAGTACATTAATTCAAATAAATTTGTTTCTCTTTCATGGCCACCTCCCATAAAAGAACTCTTTGTTTCCTACCATAAATACAATTTTCACAAAGATCAAGTTCATAGTATCTCAAACTTAGAAGTAGATTTGTACCAACAATAAATGTTAGGCCCTTTTCACTCATGTGGCCTAAGTGCTTATGCCATAACTCAGTTGGGATTCCTTATTTTGCAATAGAAGTTGTAAATAATATCTATGTTGTTTTCCTCATTGTATACAAGGATCCTATCTTGAATCCTTTGGGCATTGCCAATGATCCTTTACAAATTTTCCATCCACATTTCCCACAGATTGTGGGCAATCCTTCATCATTCAATCATTCCATAGAGATCAAACTTATACACATATATGGAACATGCCTCATATGTTTTAGAAAGATACTTTGTCCATCCTTTGTCTTGATTCAGACATCTCCCACTCCAATAATATTACAAAAATAATTATTTCCTAAATGGACTCTACCATGATCGCCTGCTTCATATGTAATAAAATTATTTTTGCATGGGGTCACATGGTGAGATGCCCCAAAGTCAAGTACTCAATCAATGTTACCACTGGAAGTATATAACCATGCTTCTTCTACTGAAACATTAAATAAGGCATTACTTTCAAAAGATATAATAGTGACCTCAACTTCATTTATGTTGCTTGATTTTTTATTTGTGTTGATTGATTTTTGTTCTTTTTATTCCTTCTTCCAAAACCAGTAATCATTTTTCTTATGTCCTAGTTTTCCACTATGAATTCATGTTCTTGATTTTGAACATCCCCGTTTGTTACATTCAATTTTCCTTCCACGATCAGTTATGGCTAGATCTTCTCCTCCATGGTTTTCTGCAATTGATTTGTGTCGCAGCTCCTCATTCATTAAGATATTGCTAACATCATCAAAATTTATGGTCCCAAAAGGTGTTTAAGCTCTCATTACTACTATCAAATTATACCATTGTCTGGCATGGAATACATAAGTATAATGGCTTTAATTTCATCACCCCAAAGAGTTTTGACAGAGGAAAGCTTATGGTAATTATATTAAATTTGTTCAAATTCTCTAAAACTAAAGCACCCTCCTTTGTCTTGAGGTTATATGGCTTCTTCACCAAGAATACTTTATTTTATGTCATATTTTTCTCATACAAATCATGCATGTTTTTCTATAGCCCTTTTTTTGTCTTCTCACTAGCTACATTAAAGTAGACATTATTTGTTAGGTGTTGTCGGATTGTAGCAATGGCCTTTCTTTCTAACGACTTCCAAGCTTCATCTATCATCATTGGGGGTTTATTTTCCACTCTTTCAATTGAAAAATATTGAACCTTCAAAATTGTTATATCCTCCATTTATGATTTCCATAGGGAAAAATTGGCCCCATTCTACTTCTCCATATCACCTATTGTATTAGTCTCCATACTACTAAGCATACCTAACTTACACCATTAACAAGAAGAACATGTAGCTTTGATACCATTTATTAATAAAAAAAGGACAGCAGAGAAATATAAATTGAAAACAAATTAACTCATAACATCGAGATAGAATTTACATAGAAAACCCATTCAAGAAAACCACGAGGAAAGGATTAGATATTTTATTTACAATAATAATAAATCTATTACATTCACCCACTTTTCACTCACACCCCTATAAAAAATAAAATTTATTGTGATATCATGGGCCCAATATCAATGGACAATACTATGGGTTACTGATACCATGTGTACAGACAACTCACTTGACTTCTTCCCTAATATTCTCCATGGAGAAGTCAAAATAATTTATATTTAATTTTACTTTGATCTAATCTCACACCTAGCAGATTTCTCTTTTAATCAAAATTTTGATCTTATAGTTTATTAAGTTATTTTTTCTATGATTATATTTTTGGAATTACTTAATCTGATTGTAAATTGATTGCACCTACAGACAATGTACAACCTAGTATAGGGGAGATGTGTAGGTGTAATGTAAGAAAGTGTGTAAACATTTTTAAATGTCAACCCAATTAAAGAATAATAAAAATTTAAAAGTAATATAGAGCCGACGATAAGTGTAAACATTTAAATGTTGGCTCAATTAATAATAAAAACTTAAAAGTAATAAATAAAAAATTAAAAGTAATATAAAGCCCGGTATTGGGGATGATGAAACATCTAAATGTTGCTAATTAATATAAAAATTTTAAAAGTTATGGAGCCAGTATTAGGGATGATGAAACATTTAACTCATTGGTTTAATTAATATAATAAAATATATAATATATTATTTGTTTTATTTGATTTTCTTTTAATAATAAAATAATGATGATTTTTATAATATAAATATCAAATAAAAAATAATAGGTACTTAGCTATAAATTAAGATCCATTTTATCTTAAATTATAATCATTCTATAACCATATTTAAATTTAATTAATAAGCACATAAAAACTTAATACTTACAATAAAGTTACACTATGACAAAATTCTTAACCATGGATATTCACCCCGACTTTACCATGGATATTATTAACTTGTAAATAGGTTTGGTTACAATGCCATGGATTATTAATACCACATGCCCAAAAATCATAACTTATTTCACAATCAAATTGTTTTATAACAATATGACAAGATTCTTAACCATGGATATTCACCCCCACATTACTATGGATATTACTAAATTGTAAATAGGCTTTGTTATAATAGCATAGGCCAATCTCATGCCTTATTAATACCACATGCTTAAAAACCATAACCTAATCCACAATCAAAATATTTTATAACAATATAAAATATTCTTAACCATGGAATATTCATCCCCACTTTATAATGAATATTATTAACTTGTAAATAGGCTTTTTTAGAATTGATGAGCCAAATCTATCATAGATCCATCTTAACTAAGGATCCAAGCAATGAGAGCAAGAAAAGTTACTAACAATGATAGAGGAAAGATAGCAAATGATTCTTTTAACTTTTTCGTTATTGTATTTTATTTGGCATGAGTGATCCAAAATATAGATTTCATATTTTAAAACCAATTGAGTTTTTTAATTTAGATACTTTCTTAAATACAATACAATGGGATCAAATGTAAGAGAGAGAGGAGGGGAGGAGGGGGAGAGACAGGTGGGAGAGGGAAGGAGATGGTGATTTGTGTAGCTTGGGAGGCACTCCACAACCATAGGTGTTGGGTTTGTGAGAATGTTAACCACAAAATGGTTTTTTGGGTGAAGTACCCAAGTGATGTGATTTTGCACCCAAGAAGTGGACATGAAACCAAGTAAGAAATTCATTGTTTAATCCTTGTTACATGTGGAACATCCTTAAAGGTGCAAGGCTAACCTAAGGCAACCATGAAGGGTATTGATAAATTGGAGAAATTAATTTTTTCTAAGGTTAGTTGGGGTTGTATAAAGAATTATCAAGATAGCCTAGGCTTGAAGAGCATCCCTTGAGGGCTAGTTGTTCACCAATCCAAATGTGATACATCTCAAGGAAGGAGTCTCACAAAGCTGTAGAGAAGGAGGGTTTTGTCCTTTGCGATTTTGTGGAGTCTCCTAAGGGTTATGGCAGCCAAGATTACAAGGGTTTCTTGTTGACCTATGGATGGGACCACAGGCCTAGTTTAGGCATGGTGAGGGAGGCTAAAAGGCATATTTTCTACTACAGGAAATAGTCACAACCCTAAGTGACCTTGATGTTTATGGAAGAGGGCCTCATAGGTGTTCAGATATGTCGTAAAGGGGTTCACAGCCCTTGTGTGTCTCGTTGGTTGAAGGAGGAGATTTGCAACCTTATAATATCATCGTTGGGAGAAGAAAGAGGGGCCGAAACCTCAATGATAATGCATAGATATGTGGAAGAAGGGTTGCAGATCCTAAGATGAGAAAAAGAGGTATTAAAGTTAAGGAAAGTTGCAGCCATATGTACTTTTCCTCAGCATGAAGAGAATAGGCTTATGTGGCTAAATAACCCTTATTACCAAACTTGTTTTGGAGCTCACATACCTTCCCAAGTTAGGTATGGTTTTAAGTCTCTATGGCAAACCTGGTAAGTTAAGTGGGTTGCTAAAAGACAAGGAGATGTCTTGCTAATTTGGAGGGTTTGTTCAGTGTGTTTGAACAAATATTGGTAAAATCTATGAACAACTCCTTTGTGGATTGTTAGAGGCTATGTAATCATCCCTAAGTACAATCTTCGAAGGTTGTTATATTACGGTGTGTGGGTTAATTGATTTCCCTAAGTTTTGGCCTCATTGGAGCAGCAATGAGTCAGGTAGTGGGAAGATTATTGGTGAGCCCAAGTTCGATGTAGTTGACTCAAAGATAAGAGGGTTGCTTGAAGAATCCCTAGGATCAACATTCTGGAGTAGCGTAGAAGGTTGACAAGTGAGTAGATCTAGAAGGCCTTATGGCAGTGATCGTGGAGTAGCTAAGACACTATGTGAAAATAGTTGAGTTATGTTCACAAACAAAGTTGTGAACAACTTTTTTCATGGGAAAGTATGTAGTAGGTATAAGCCCTAAGTTTTGTCACCTTTGGAGCAGCAAGGAGATGGATAATGGGCAGATATGGAAGACCTCATGTACAGTGATCCTTGGAGAAACAAAGGGATTATTAGGAGGTAGTCTTGATGGAGTCTTAGTTCAAGGATTTGGTGTGGAAAATCATTAATAAGAGGGCAGATCTAGAAGACCTAATGAGCAAACATCTTAGTGGTGCAAGAGGGTTTCTAGTGGGCATATCAGTGGGCCAAAGTTCAGTCATCTTAGAGCATCCAAGTATGGTTGAGAGTGGTAGGTTGGACAAATGGAGATGTAATTGCAATGATTAGCAGATGGGGAGGAAAAGTACTCGCCAAATGTGTTCAAGGTGCGTGTACTAAAACGGTTTAGCATGTCCACCATCATTAAGTAGGTCAAGTGTATCTTGTTCATGGTAGATTAGTGGTCATAGTTGTTAACACTAAGACTTAGTTGTGTCCTTGTATCAAGGTGGTATGTAAGGGCCATGATCCCTGGTACGGGAGCCCTAATATTGTTGTATTAAAGTTTGTAATATAATATGTAGTAGTTTAAAAATTTAAATTTTCATGTTCACTATTTGATTCACTTATGTGTGTTATTTCTTATGCAAAGTAGAATCCTTGTGGAATTTGAGTGTGTTTGTGATCGTGATTTTAGACTCAAATCAAATTCTTGAGTGTTGTGGAAAAATCAACATGGTTTCAGAGCTACTTTTAATGGCTAGTGGATCAGAGTGTGCACAACAAAAGAAGCTTAGAGGGATATGAGATTTTCTAGATCATGGAGCAAAGGATTTAGCTAAGAAAATGGACATGTGGTCTTGATTGGATGAGTAACGAGATTGGTTGGGATTTTTGGTGGATTGGTGGTGAACCTAGTGAACAACAATTTGTTCTAGGGTAGGTTGTTGATCATGGAATTACAATGACTTGCCATGGATCATTGGGACTACTTGAGAGGTACCTTGGCATGGACAAGTTGGCTTTGTGTGAAGGATAAGATGATGGCATACTAGCATCTTATTTGGGCAGTGATAGTGCACATCTGAGATTGGAGCCATGTGCATGTGTGGTGTTTAATCAAGGAGGATGAGATTGCTTACATAGATGGGTTGTAGTGATGATGTGTCCCATGTTCAATCGCAACTCATACTGACCTTGTAGGACAAAAGTTAAGTAGCAGTGTGAGCCAGTGGAGATCATGTAGACTTAGCGGGGGTTCTAGCTTCAAAGGGAGTAGCCTTGTGGAAGTTTGAATCTTCAGATTATGATGAGGTGAGGCAAACACGCTACTGAGATAGTGTGGTCCATTCTATAAGGGATGTTGCAATGGTGAATGTCAAATGGGCAAGTGTCATCGACAACAGTGATGGTTACCTCCATGCAATGGAGGTACCTCCCTTGCTAAAGGAAGTGTTGATTTATGTAGCTTGGGAGGCACTACACAGCCTTAGGTGTTGGGTTTGTGATAATTTAACAAAAAAATGGTTTTGTGGGTGAAATACTCAAGCGATGGGGTTTTGCACCCAAGGTGTGGGCACGCAACTAAGTAAGAAATTCATTGTTTAATCATTGTTGCATGTTGAGCATCCTTAAAGGACTAAGGGTGACTTAAGGTAGACATGAAAGGTATTGATCAAATGAAGAAAATATTTTTTCCTAAGGTTAGTTTGGGTTGCATAAAGAATTGTCAAGTCAGCCTAGGCTTGAAGAGCACCCCTTAAGGGCTAGGTCATTCACCCTCAAATAGAGAGGCTCATTTGATCACCCATCCAAGTGTGAGACATATCAAGGAAGGAGTATCAAGAAGCCACAGAGAAGGAGGGTTTTGTCCTTAGCGTGTGTGTGCAGTCTCCTGAGGGTTTTGGAAGCCAACAGTATAAGGGTTTCTCATTGGTATGTTGATGGGGCCACAGGCCTAGTTTAGGCATCATTCGAGAGGCCGAAAGGCCTAGTTTCTGCTATAGGAAAGAGATACATCCATAAGTGACCTTGCTTCCTGAGGAAGAGGGACACATAGGTGTTCAGATTTTTCCTAAAGGGGTCTACATTCCATTTGTGTCTCACTGGTTAAAGGAGGGTCGAAGCCCTATAATATCTTTGATGGGAGAAGAAATAGGAGTCGAGACCTCATTCATAGTGCACATATCTGTGGAAGAATTGTCGTAGGTCCTGAGATGAGAAAAAGAGGTCTTGAAGACAAGGAAATTCGTGCCCAGATGTACCTATCCTCATTGTGAAGAGAAGAGGCTTGTGTGGCGAAATAAACGTTGTTACCAAACATATTTTAGAGGTCACAAACCTGCCTAATTTTGGTAGGGTTTTGAGACTATTTTCAAGGCCTAGTAAATTAAGTGGGTTGCCAAACATAAGGAGATGTATTGCTAAGTTCGAGGGTATGTTCAATGTGTTTGGATAGAGATTTTTACATTCTATGAACAATTCCTTTGTGGATTTTTAGAGGTTATGCAATCATCCCTAAGTACAGTATTAGAATGTTGTTCTAATATTGAGTATGGGTCGATTGATTGCCCTAAGTTTTGGCCTCATTGGAGCAACAACAAGTCAGGTAGTAGGAAGATTGTTGGTGAGCCCTAGTTTGGTGTTGACAAAACAAAGATAAGAGGGTTGTTTTAAGAAGCCCTAGGATCATCATTATGGAGTAGCCTAGAAGTTTGATGAGTGAGCATATATGCAAGGCCTTATGACAATGATCGTGGAGCAGCTAAGATACTGTGTGAAGGTAGTTGAGTTCTATTCACAGACAAAGTTGTGAACAATGTTTTACATGAGAAAGCATGCAGTGGGTAGAAGCTCTAACCTTTTTTACCTTTGGAGCATTAAGGAGATGCATAGCGGGCAGATCTAGAAGACCTCATGTACAGTGATGCTTGGAGTAGCAAAGGGACTATTAGGAGTAGGTTTGATGGAGCCCTAGTTCAGGTATTTGGTATGAAATTTCACTAATAAGAGGGTAGCCCCAAAAGACCCAATGAGCATATATCTTAGTGGAGCAAGAGGGATATTAGTGGTCATATCAGTGGGCCAAAGTCCATTCATCTTCGAGTATCCAAGGTTGGTCGATAGTGGCAAGTTGGATAGCTAGAGATGTAGTTGCAGTGATCAGTGGATGGGGAGGCAAAGTACCCACCAAATGTGTTCAAGGTACGTGGGCTGAAAAAGTTGAGCATGTACACCATCAGAAAGTAGGTCAAGTGTATCTTGTTTAGAGTAGATTAGTGGTCACGGTTGATGGCACCAAGCCTTAGTTGTGTCCTTGTATCAAGGTTGTATGTAAGGGTCATGATCCCTGGTACGGGAGCCCTAAGCCTGTTGTATTAAATTTTGTAATATAACATGTAGTGGGTTAAAGGGTTAAAAGTTTTCATGTGCGCTACTTGATTCATTGATGTATGTTATTCTGATGTGCAAAGTAGAATTTTTGTGGAATTCAAGTGTGTTTATGATCGTAATTTTAGACTCAAACCAGATTCTTGAGTGTCATGGAAAAATCAACGAGAGAGAGAGGAGGAGAGAGGGGGGGAGAGAGGGAGTTGGAGGGGGGGGAGAGAGAGAAGAAACAAAGGCATAGAGAGATATATTTGGAGAGAGAAAGGGAGTGAAATCAGAGAGATGGAAAGAAACTGAGGAAGAGAGGAGAGGAAGGAAGAGAGAGAGAATGAGAGGAAAGAGATAGAGAAAGAATGGGAAGAGAGAGAGAGAGAGAAATAGAGATGGAGGGGAGAGAGACAAGGAGAGATGGAGGGATCTAGTGATAGAGTTGGAGGGCAGGGAGAGAGAGTAACGGGGGGACAAAGGGAGGATATAGAGGAAGGAAGAGAGAGAGATGGGGTTGGAGAGGGAGAGAGGAGGGAAGAAGAAATGCGTAGAGAGAGAGGGAGTGAAAAGGGAGAGATGGAGAGAGAGTGAGGGAGAGAGGACAGTGGAAGGGTAGAGAGAGAGAGAGGAAGAGAAGGGGACAAGAGAAAGGGAGAAGAAGAGGGAGGGGGAGAGAGATCTATAGATATGGAGAGAGTGTGCATGTTTTGGGGTTGAGATAGAGAGAAAAAGAAGGAGAGGCAGAGGGAGATAGAGATATAGTTGGAAAGGGGGGGGAATGGACGAAGAGAGAGATAGGGGGAGGGAGGGAGGAAGAGGGATAGATATGGTGAGAGAGAGTGTGTGTAAGTTTGGGGAGGTGAGATAGAGAGATAAAGGAGAGATGGAGGGAAATATAGATATAGATGGCAGGGTGGGAGAGAGACATGGAGAGGAAAGGATAGGTGAAGAGAGAGAAAGAGTGGGGGAGAGAGAGAAGGAGTGAGGGAGAGAGATAGACACAGAGATGAAGGAGGGAGAGAGAGAGAATAAGAAAGAGGCACATAAAGACCAATTTACATATTATATAGTATTATATAACTAGCCTAGATCCATCTTAACCCCAGATCCATCAAGTACTGAAAGGGATCAAATCTCTCAAGATATAAACATTTCCTTAAGTTTTGCACTCAAAAAATAAGGCTGCACCTTGAGAGAATTGATCATTCTCGATGCTTGAGAGATCCAGATTTAAGATGGATCTAGATTAATTATAAGATTAGCCACATATCAAATTAGTGAAACTTGAAATTCCTTGTTGTCTTATAATTAATTTTATAAAACATTCCTTGTTTATGATTTTTTTTTCGTTCATAAGTTACTCAAAGAGTGACCCATGCCTATGTGAGTTCACCCACCATAACTTGATTGTGAAAGTTTAAACCCAAAAAATAATCATGTGACCCATGCCTATGTGAGTTCACCCACCATAACTTGAATGTGAAAGTTTAAACCCAAAAAATAATGATTTTATGGCGATGATGTAAATCACATATTTCAAAAAAAATTAAACATATGATGATGTGAAGTCAACTATTTCCCTTCTCTCCACTTATATTCATCAAATTTTCAAAAATTTTCAAATTTTTCAATCGATTTAAGCTCAAGTAGGTGTGATAAATCGAGTGTGAAAGTGTATCATTTACAATAAGCCTTCCTATAGCTCATAGTTTTCATTATTAATGGCAACATCAAATGGATAAGAAAATACATGCTTGTAGGCATAATCAAACCATAACATACCAGGAAGGTGTATAAGCAAATATTGGGAAATGAAAAATGTGACTGGTAAAACCAAAAAAATACGACAAGTGACATCTGCCCAGATATTTATTAAGCCATGAGATGAAAGATTTTAAAATAGACAAGCATAAGATACAATTAATATAAATCGAAAAATATGGTACAAAGTACCTCATTTATGCGTAAATATGGTATATCTTTACAAGAGAAATTGTGCAAGCAGTGTCAACAAATTCATGGTTTCTGTATAATGGTGAACTCCTGCACATTTGATCTATCCTCTTTCTGTCTATAATATATCTATGGGGGAAAGGTAAAATGGCAGATGAGGACTCTTCTCTGATATCTACAGAAGTAATTTTCTTGACTAACGGAAGCCTCGGGTTTGAAACCACCCAGTGTTCATAGAATGTCAAATCTTCCCACCTGATTGTTTGGTGTTCTAGTTTTTGATTTCTAGTCTATTAACACCACAACACTAGCTTTAGAATATTTATTGGGGGCATACATAATAGCAGGATACAGTGTATTTGTGTGCCTGAAGAAACCTCTGCTTTGGATTGCTATGTTATGTCTTTTCTTATTCATATCAAATCCAGTTGTCTGGATTTGGAGCTGGAGAATGCTCTCAATAGTTTCATCGAAGACATAAACTACAAAATTTGGATAGCAATCAAAATAAACTTGACCATTTGAAAGAAGTGCAACTATCCCTCCTATTAATGAATCTGTATATTTGTTGTGCGTAAGATCTCAGACAGTGGCTAACACAAAAGTATTCAAACCCTAATGTGTTAATGCATCTATTCCAATTCTGATACAACCCAAATGAAGGTACTGGGTTTTTAGATGCTTAGCCTCAGCCTGTAATTGTTTGGGGTTAAGTAAAGGAATAGATTGTACACAGTCAGAGTTTCCCTGAATCTGACTGATAGATTCCTTTATAGTTATCCTAGCAGCGGTAATTAAATGGAAGGCAAACAGATCTGCATAGACTTCTGAAGCATTAATTGAAGGTAGATGCCATCTAACAGAGGGTTGGCTTTCTTCATATTCAAGTTCAGCAGAATTTAAAACCTTACTAGATGCAATAACAAACATATCTCGAAGGGGATTTTCTTGAACAGAGGACTCTTGCTCTTCGATATCACGGTATGAAACAGACTTTCTAATTGGATCCATTTTATAGAATGATGAAAAAATGAGTATTGACCCCGCGAACCAGATGTTACTGGTTTTGATACCAATTTTTGTAGGGGCTTTCACAAATCTTGCTACAATGCTGCTATAGTGCTGCACGCTCCGTGTGCTATGCTGTTGTCGCTCTCTGCTGACTTGGCCTTGTTGTGTCTCTTCGTTTGTCTTCATTGATCAACCTCTGGTGAACTTAGTGCAAACCTACTTGGATCTTTCACGCTCTACAACCTTACATACGGCCTCCTCGCCTTCCAACGGTCTGGTGTCCCTTCGAACCTTTGGTGAACGCCTAATGAACTTCAAGTGAAGATAATGAGACAACTACTACACAACAGAACAAATTAAAGCACATAGTACTCAGAAGTGGAAAATGATATAACACTCTTTTATTGAATTTTTCAGATATCGATTACACTTGATTTACAGTCTGTTCATACCAGAGATGGACTGTGTTCGCATTTACCAGACTATTGGTACTCAATACTGAGATAGCTTACTGGAGGCTACCTGGTGATTACACAGACTCTGTCTTTGAACATGTACACATATAAATAGACACACTAATGATCTGGCGACTTTAGGTTCTCATCAATGCTCTCACATTGATGCGCAGGCTTCTCAGATCACCTAAAGACTTGAGTTCTTCTCATGATGCAAGCAAATCAGACTGAATGTCCGCAGTTGCAGAGTAGGAGAAGCTCTCGACTCCAAACTTCAAAAAGCACAAACTCTAACTCTCGATGCTCCGAACGAGCCTAACTCTCTTCGTTTTATAGCAAGAAGAGGGGACAAACATCCAACCATCAGACCAACAAGTTGAGTATGAAAGATTCTATCAATCATGGAGATGTGGTTCAATATCCACCAAAATTCGAAGAAGTGCTCCAAGTCTCGTGACTAAATAATCTTTTTCCTATTACATGATTACAATCAATCCTACGGAAAGCATATTATCTACAATGTGGATGCATTTTAACCAGTTAAGGCCCACGAGGAAACTCGTCATGAATAGTCCTCCTGACTGGACAACATAATTAGACAATGGAGTTTAGAGAATTCCAGAGCATGTTTTTGCAAGGAGATTTGGCCAATGAATATAGTATGGCCAAGAAATTTAATGGAAGTCTGAAAGACTTCGATTTTCTTTTTGTTTAATACAAGACCATTCCTTTTTATTGTATTTAAAAAGGTCTGTATATGTTTACAATGGCCTTGCAAATTTTTTGAAAAGATAAGTATATCATCTATATACACAATCAGCCAATCGAAGAAGGGTTTAAATATAGAAGGGTTTAAATATAGGCTAAAAGGCATTACATTCCATTCATAATGTCTGGCTGGGACACTGAAAGTTGTTTTGAATTTATCCTTCTCTGATATAACAACTTTCCAAAATCCTGATTTCATATCAAACTTGGAAAATATTTTTTCTCCTGCTATTCTACTTATCATATCTCCTTTGTGGGGAATTGGATATGTATTATCTGCTAGTACTGAGTTCAAAGGCTTATAATTGATGACTAGCCTTCGGATGCCTCTGATTTGTTCTGCTCTTTTATTTACATAGAACCCATAACAATTCCACGGGCTTTTTGATTCTCTGATCAATTTCTTACTCAATAGATTCTTGATTTCTTTTTTGCAGAGCTCACGATATTCCTTGTTCATCGGAATTTCCTTACTTTTACATGGCTTACATGGAATTCAACACAATATTGCTTTCTGTGACAAAAAGCATTTGGATCTTTTGCACAACATACTTTCTCTATTTGTGCCTTTAATTATGAATTTTCTTTTGTATTGTTGGTAGGCTTAGCTATTGTGAGTTATGAATGGTGGATTTCAGATCTTTTAGATCTGTTAGCTTTGATTCAGCTTTCTTTAGCTCTTCCATAGTTTGAACCATTGTCGAGACTCGTGGAGCATATGGTAATTTAATTTTTCTTGGGCCATTCGAGGAGGTAGGAAGAGTAATAAAATATCCACCCTTAATCTTTTTTGTTCTAAATGAACCATGTGGTTCAACAGCAGCCAAAAATATGTTACCTAAAATACAATCAACAGGGATATCAGCAACTGCAATTTTTAATTTTATGCAGTGATTATCAAAGCAGATAGATGCCTTGGGAATTTAATACTTCAATGTTTTACTTCCTAAGCCAATAACTTTTATTTCTGCTGTCATCCAATATTTAGCAGGGATCACTTTTGTATTTAAAATATTTATGTCTGCTCCAAAATCAATAAGAGTAGTTAATTTGAAAATATGTCCTTGTATGCAAATATTTATTTGTACATGATGTTGCTGGTATTTGACGGCGAGTATCCTCATTTCCTGAAAACCTGAAGCAGTATCTTTTCTTCCTTCATATATTTGTACATTTGGCTTGTAAAAATCTTCTGTATTATATTCTTCCATAGGATTTGCATCATCAATGGATTTGCCTTTTTCTAATTTCACAATCTGAGATTTAAGAATAGAAATTTCAGATTTGAGATTGTGAATTTCATGACTTACCTCCCCCAAGGTAAGCGCGAGAACCTTATCCTGTTGTTGATGTCTTTGGAATGATTTTGCATTCTTTTCATAAGAGGCATCAATGAAGAGTTGCTTCTTTGAAGAACTTCTGCTGGAAGATTTCATTTGGTCCATGAAGGCTTCCAGAAGGTGATTCTTCATTTCTCCTTCTTCCATAGCTCTTATTTGGGACAAGATTTTTTTCTCATCTTCTTCTGTCTGTGCCATAAGAATTTTTTCTTTGTATTTCTGTGATTGTATATCTTCATCAGAAGATTCATTAGAAATTTCAAATTCAGAAGAGAAAATACATTTACAATTTTCAGAATCTGAACAATCACAAGCATTTGCATAAAAATTTAATTCTTCAACTTCTTCTTCTGAAGTATACACAAAACTAGAACTTTCAACAGATGAGTCAAGAAACTATTGTTGCTGAATCTGGGGGTGTTCTTTGATCACCACATTGGGGCAATGATCAGTTTTATGATTTCTAGACCCACACCTCATGCAAAGATACTGAGCCTCTATTTTTGGAGTTTTTAATTTTTGATTTTGAGGCTGACTTTTCTTGCCTTGATTTCTTTTTTATTCTTCACCTACTGGATAGTTATTTGTAGTATGTCCATTTTTAACACACAACCAACATGTCAATTTATTCCATTTTTCTTGCTTGGCACTATGCAAGTGAATATCAGATGGTTTATAATAATGTGTCTTAGGAACATATTTGTAATATCCCTTCCTTTTATGTTGTCGAAAAGATCAGCCTTGCTTCTTAAAGTCTTTTCTGGTTGATAAATTCTTTTCTTTCTTGGCTCTTTTCTTGATTTTTCTCCTTTTTACTAATGGATCATCAAGAGATAACCCATACTTGCTACAAAATGATTTACTGTCGGGGAATCTGGATAGCTTTTCTAGAGACTTATTAACTTTCGAGCTTGTGCAAAGACCAACCAGAGCTTTAGTAATAATTGAACATATTTGTCCCCATGTGTAAGACTCAAAAGGCATTTGAAAAAATTCTTGCAATCTGAGATAGTCAACAAATCTGGAAGGAAGTGCTGCAAGATAGACTTTCTTCTATAACAAATTCTTTGAGTCTTTGACTTCATAGATTCTTTGCATCCAATATCAATGGAAGTCTTCATATTGGGATATTTTATTGCACTTGAGATTCATTAAAATAATCTCATGCTTATCGGCTATTTCTACCTCAGAACCACACCAGTGCTCAACAATCATGGAGGTCAAGGCTCCAATCATGTTGTTCCGTACTGTCCCATCTGAATTATGAATTATATTTCCTTGCTCATCTTTGAGAAGTTGTTCTTCCATATGTTTAATTAAAGCAGGAGAGGATTCTATTTCCCACCATTTTGATAGTGTGCCTATGAAACACTAGATAATTGTTTTGCAGGCTTATACCTTAGTTTTTCTTCTTAGACACATAAGTTTATATTTGGTAAACATCATGTCTACCATTTGTCTTATCTGGACGACCCTGAGGTTATCTATAGTCCATTCCCTACGAGAATCAGGGAAGAAAGTGTGGGTTTCAGGCAGTTTTCCTTTTCCTCTGATATCAAGGGTTTAATACCTATTGTACTAACTTTCCAAAGGCTCATATATAGGCATAAATTCTAGCTCTTTTTCCTCTTCCTTAAATAGACTTGCTATAGAAATATGTTCACTTGGAGTGTCAACTTTTTCTAGTTCTTCGGATGCAATTTCTTTGGGGAATAAGAAAAGGAAACCTATCGACTAGCTTGACAGGATCCTGAATACAGACACTTGCTTTATGCAAAAAGAAGAAGGAACTAGTTTTTCTATTTTGGATATATATATAATTGATTCATCTTTTGTACCAGTTCATTTATTTGTCCAAATGTAGAACCAATATGTTCCACCATTTTGCCTTCAACATTCTCTAGCTTTATTAGAGATTCTCTAACATATCCTCTAATTACTGAAGTAGAATTTTGAACACTATTCAAGGAATTATTTATAGAATTTAAAGAAACTTGGACAGTATCAAATTGTTCTTTGACCTCTTTGCATTTGGCCATGTTCATTTCAAGACCTTTCACAGTTGTGTTTGTCCAATTCAATTGTTCAGAAGTTTTATGTATTCTACTATTAGTACCAGATGCACGGTTATCTTTTAATACTAATGGTATTGCTTTGGCAGAATTGTTTCCTTCTCCAAGCACCATGCCTTTGTATGGAGGAAAAGTTGTAGGTGTTTCAAATTTAAGACCATCTAGTGCTATCCAAGAATGTTGAGATGAAGTGGATGCATCAGTCATTAAAATCATTTGTTGCTTTCCCTTTTCTAACCAAACATAGAATGAGATCCATGTGTTAGTACACTCCATGTGGTTTTTCCATTCTTGAGACAATTTTATTTTCTCAGACATAAAATGATTGAAACCAAATTCTTCTGCTTTAGGATTTGTAAAAAGATCCCAATTCAACATGGCTTTCATCCATTTGGTAGGGACTCTATTTTTCAGTCATCCATCCATTAAAGTGAAGAATTTGTGCATCACCATGACTGCTGGCTTTTTGCAGTCATCTGGAACAGAACCAAATCATAGATCTGGTATAAGGCCATTAGCTTGCTCAAGATAAACAAGACCATATCTCGGTTTGGCTGGTCTCATTACTGAAAACATTTGGGTTAACCTCGGATCTTCATTTTCCAAAATAGGAATCTCATGCATCATCAAAACATGCTCTGACTCATGAGGAAATGGAATTTCTGAGCACTTAAGATTAGGACATGGATTGACAGAAGTTGTAGGTGGGGCTTCACCAGTCCTAGGATGATGGTTCTCATGGATTACCAAATCTGCAAGCTGGCTTAAAATAACTGGATACTGACACTCTGGACATTTAATTTCTAGGGAAGAAAAATTTACCATCTAGGATAATTCAAACAATGAAATATGTTTGCAATTATTTACAAGAGAACTTGTGCAAGCAATGTCAACAAGTTCAGGATTTTTGTATAATGGTGAACTCCTGCGCATTTGACCTATCCTCTTTCTGTCTATAGTAGATCTATGGGGGAAAGAGAAGACTGCAGATGAGGACTCTTCTCTAATATCTACAAAAGTAATTTTCTTGACTGACGAAGGCCTAGGGTTTGAAACCACCCAGTTTTCAGGGAATGTCAAATCTTCCCACCTGATTGTTTGGTGTTCTATTTTTTTATTTCTAGATTCTATTAACACCACAACACTAGCTTTAGAATCTTTATTGGGGGCATGCATAACAGCAGGATATAGGGTATTTGTGTGCCTAAAGCAACCTCTAGTTTGGATTTCTATGTTATGTCTTTTCTTATTCATATCAAATCCAGTTCTCTGGATTGGAGCTGGAGAATGCTCTCATTAGTTTCATCGAAGACATAAACTGAAAAAAATTGTATAGCAATCAAAATAAATTGGACCATTTGAAAGAGGTGCAACTGTCCCTCCTATTAATGAATCTCTATATTTTTTGTGTGTAAGATCTCAAACAGTGGCTAACACAAAAGTATTCAAACCTTGATGTGTTAATGCATGTATTCCAATTCTGATACAACCCAAATGAAGGTACTAGGTTTCTAGATGCTTAGCCTCAACCTGTAATTGTTTGGGGTTAAGTAAAGGAATAGACTGTACACAGTCAGAGTTTTCCTAAATCTGACTGATAGATTCCTTTATACTTATCCTAGTAGCGGAAATTAAATGGAAGGTAGACAGATCTGCATGGACTTCTAAAGCATGAACTGAAGGTAGCTGCCATCTAGCAGAGGGTTGCCTTTCTTCATATTCAAGTTCAACAGAATTTAAAACCTTACTAGATGCAATAGCGAACATATCCTGAAGGGTATTTTCTTGAACAGAGGACTCTTGCTCTTCAATATCATGATATGAAATAGACTTTCTAATTGGATCCATTTTGTAAAGTGATGAAAAAATGAGTACTGACCCGACAAACCAGGCGTTACTGGCTCTAATACCAATTTTTGTAGGGGCTTTCACAAAGCTTGCTACTGTGCTGCTACAATGTCGCGTGCTCCGCGTGCTATGCTGTTGTCTCTCTCTGCTGACTTGGCCTTGCTATGTCTCTTTGTTTGTCTTCACTGATCAACCTCTGGTGAACTTAGTGCGAACCTACTCGGATCTTTCACGCTCTGCAACCTTACATATGGCTTCCTTGCCTTCCAAAGGTTCGAAGGGATGCCAGACCATTGGAAGGCGAGGAAGTCATATGTAAGGTCGTAGAGCGTGAAAGATCCGAGTAGGTTCACACTAATCTCACCAAAGGTTTATCAGTGAAGACAAACGAAGAGACACAGCAAGGCCAAGTCAGCAGAGAGTGATAGCAGCATAGCGCGCGGAGCACGCAGCACTGTAGCAAGCTTTGTGAAAGCCCCTGCAAAAATTGGTATCAGAGCCAGTAACGTCTGGTTCGCTGGGTTAGTACTCATTTTTTTCACCACTCTATAAAATGGATCCAATTAGAAAGCCTATTTCATACCATGATATTGAAGAGCAAGAGTCCTTTGTTCAAGAAAATCCCCTTCGAGATATGTTTGCTATTGCATCTAGTAAGGTTTTAAATTCTGCTGAACTTGAATATGAAGAAAGCCAACCCTTAGCTAGATGGAAACTACCTTCAATTAATGCTTCAAAAGTCTATGTATATTTGTTTGCCTTCCATTTAATTGTTGCTACTAGGATAACTATAAAGGAATCTATCAGTTAGATTCAGGAAAACTCTGGCTCTGTACAATCTATTCCTTTACTTAACCCCAAACAATTACAAGCTTAGGCTAAGCGTCTAAAAACCCAGTACCTTCATTTGGGTTGTATTAGAATTGGAATACATGCATTAACACATCAGGGTTTGAATACTTTTATGTTAGCTATTGTCCAAGATCTTACACACAACAAATATACAGATTCATTAATAGGAGGGATAGTTGCATCTCTTTCAAATGGTCCAGTTTATTTTGATTGCTATCCAAATTTTTCAGTTTATGTCTTCGATGAAACTATTGAGAGCATTCTCCAGCTCCAAATCCAAACAACTGGATTTGATATGAATAAGAAAAGACATAACATAGCAATCCAAACCAGAGGTTGCTTCAAGCACACAAATACCCTATATCTTGTTGTTATGCATGCCCCCAGTAAAGATTCTAAAGCTAGTGTTGTGGTATTGACAGACTCTAGAAATCAAAAAATAGAACACCAAATAATCGGGTGGGAAGATTTGACATTCCCTAAACACTGGGTGGTTTCAAACCCTAGGCCTCTGCCAGTCAAGAAAATTACTTCTGCAAATATCAGAGAAGAGTCCTCATCTGTCGTCTTATCTTTCCCCCGTAGATCTACTATAGACAGAAAGAGGATAGATCAAATGTGCAGGAGTTCACCATTATACATAAATCTTGAACTTGTTGACACTGCTTGCACAAGTTCTCTTGTAAATACTTGCAAACATATTTCACTGTTTGAATTAGCCCAAATGGTAATTTTTTCTTCCCTAGAAGTTAAATGTCCAGAGTATCAATATCTAGTTATTTTAATCCAACTTGTAGATTTGGTAATCCATGAGAACCATCATCCTAGGATTGGTGAAGCCCCACCTACAACTTCTGTCAATCCATGTCCTAATCCTAAGTGCTCAAAAATTCCATTTCCTCATGAGTCAGAGTCTCAACAATGGTTTAGATTATGGAAGATCTAAAGAAAGCTGAATCAAAGCTAACAGACCTAAAAGATCTGAAATCCACCATTCATATCTCACAACAGCTAAGCCTACCAACAATACAAAAGAAAATTTCAGAATTAAAGGCACAAATATAGAAAGAATGTTGTGCAGAAGATCCAAATGCTTTTTGGCACAGAAAGCAATATTGTGTTGAATTGCCCTATAAAATAGAATATGCAGGTAAGCCATGTAAAAGTAAGGCAATTCTGATGAACAAAGAATATCGTGAGCTCTGCGAAAAAGAAATCAAGAATCTGTTGACTAAGAAATTGATCAGAGAATCAGAAAGCCTGTGGAATTATGATGGGTTCTATGTAAATAAAAGAGCAGAATAAATCAGAGGCATCCCAAGGCTAGTCATCAATTATAAACCTTTGAACTCAGTACTAGCAGATAATACATATTCGATTCCCCACAAAGGAGATCTAATAAGCAGAATAGTAGGAGCAAAAATATTTTCCAAGTTTGATATGAAATCAAGATTTTTGCAAGTTGCGATATCAGAGAAGGATAAATTCAAAACAACTTTCAGTGTCCCAGCGAGACATTATGAATGGAATGTAATGCCTTTCGGCCTAAAGCATGCACCATCCAAGTTCCAGAAGGTGATGGACTCTATATTTAAACCCTTCTTCAATTGGTTGATTGTGTATATAGATGATATACTTATCTTTTCAAAAAAATTGCAAGATCATTTTAATTCAAATGCTTCTTAATTAGACTATATAGATGGTAATAAACTCGCTATTCGTTGTTAAAAAAAATGTTCAAATCAGTTATATGCTCTTTCTCATATTATTGTGTATGAGCGTAACAAACCTAAGTTCAATCCAAAATCTCTTAACTTCTCCTCGATCTTATTGTTGGCCAATGTAATCACATAGTTGGACAATATTATTTCATGGAAAATCTGGAATTTGTTTTTCCAGATTGTTGACTTCGAAGAAGCTTCGCTTGGATATATGAGAATTATCAATGACATAGTTTAACTAGGTTTCAAATTTGCTTCAAAAATAATATAAATTTTGGTATAGTTTTAGCAAAATCTGGCAGAAAATTTTGGAAACTTAGGTTACAGTGTTCAAACTTCAAAATTTTAGGTTCCCCAAGCCTTTTTAATGGTGTTAAATCCATTTCCACCATCAAAAACAAGATTCAAGTACTAATGTTGTCAAATTTATTTTTTTTAATAAAAATCAAGATTCCTACCATTTTTAGTCGTTTAGGAAAATTTGATGACATAAATCAGTAAATAATGCATTAGGAAAATTTGATGACTTAAATCAGTAGATAATGCCTTAAGAAAAATGGATGACTTAAATCAGTAAATAATGCGTTAAGAAAATTGGATGACTTAGTAAATAATGCCTTTGTCGATGAGATATTTAAATTTGTAAAGAGATATCAATAAAAATAAAGACAAAAGGTTTTAAATTACAGTTTCCCAAAAAACTACATGAGAAACTATAATGCCTTTATCAATGGGATATTTAACTTTGTGAAGAGGATATCAATAGAAATAAAGATGAAAGGTTTTAAATTACAGTTTCCCTACAAACTATATGAGAAACTATAAGATGGAAAATAATTAAGTCATTCCTTTGTGGAAATTCAATTAACACTAATGAGGTTAAATGATTGACATCGTTGTTGTTGGAATTTAGGATAATCCTGAAATACACAATTGAGATAAATTCAATCAATCCCAAATACTAATACAATTCACTGATTTAATTCACACCTTTTGTTACTACTCCCAATTATATTCACCAATATAAGGTACTAATTCAATTCACTGATTTAATTCACACCTTTTGTTACTGCTCACAATTATATTCACCAATATTCAATTAACACAAATGAGGTTAAATAATTGACATCATTATTGTTGGAATTTAGAATAATCCTGAAATACACAATTAAGATAAATTCAATCAATCCCAATTACTAATTCAATTCACTAATTTAATTCACGCCTTTTGTTACTGCTCACAATTATATTCACCAATAAAAGATACTAATTCAATTCACTAATTTAATTCACACCTCACATTTATATTCACCAATATAAGGTCATTGAAATAATAGAATAAAACAAAAATATTAATGCCTATGCACTAGATTAATCATAGCCACAGTCATAGTATGGCCATACAATGTGTCTTCCAACAACCATCTAGTGACCCGAAGGAACCCTAAACTCCTGACAAATGTCTATGGATACACATTACATGAGTTATGTATTTGGATATACAATTTTATGTGATTTTAATTTTTCCTAACGTAATCATGCACAACCTCTATTTCCATTCGCAACATACAATTCTTCCCAACCTAGCTTTTTCATTATCATTTCTCATTAATCTTTTCTTGTTCTGCTAGTTGCGGAGACATCCCCCTAATTTGAGAGTCCTCATATACTCTTTTCTTGTTCTGCTGACTGTGGTTTAGCCAGTTTTTGAGGTGGGAAGCCCTTTATGCATTGAGATAGGGAAAGATGATGCTGGAGGTTGAATTGGATTCAAATATGCGCAAGTTTGAAGTAAGAAATGATTTTTATAGTATTAGTTTTTACAACTCTTCCTTATCCAATATCTCAGTAGTACCCTAATTGACATAGGCGATAATGGCATCTCTCCAGATGCCATTACAGGGCGAGGATTCGTGATTTCATGGACAAGCAATTAGATATTATTAATCTCTCCCAGTAATTTATGGAGGGGAGGAGAGGGATATGATGGAGGTTCTATTATCAAGTGCGGAGGTTTTGGGTGTTCATGAGGTGATAGCAAAGGACAAGATCCTGGGGCTGGCCCGTGGAACTTTTTCTTCATTTTTAGGACATAATGCTGGGGACTTGATTTCCATGGTTGATGAGTCTAGACAAATGTGGTGATCTAGGGATCGATCAATTCCAATTTCAACACTCATTTCCAAGGTCACCAACTTGAGGACATTCATAGATTACTGTCCTATTTTACTCTGCAATTTGGTATATAAAGTCATTTCAAGATCATTGCAAATATGATCAAACCGGTTTTGTCCAAAAATATCTCTTGGTTTTTTTGGAGAACGGAATTATTCGTGATGTTGTTGTTATAACACAAGAGTGCGCCCACTCCATCTCGATCATGACTAGAAAGTGGAGTAACTACCTACTGAGGATTAACTTAGTCAAAGCTTATGATTATGTGGATTGGGAGCTCTTCAAATTGATATTACATAAATCGAGTTTCTGGATGAGATTAATTACAAAGATAATGGCATGTATTGTTGAAAATGCAACAACAAAATATTAATTTTAATTTTGTCTTTTAATTAAATTAGGAATAAAATTGTAAGTCCACATCTCATGACAACTTGTATTAGTTAACTAAGTTAATTTGACTTAGTTGGCTCAGTTAATTCGAGTTGAGGATCTAATTTGATTCATGTAGAATGTCTCCTACATTACTGGAGCCTTGGTTGAGTTTATTTTGAGTTGTAATTAATTGATTCAGTTTAACTGAGTTAAAGTCAGTTAAACTAGTTCCAATTGTTGAAGGAACTAGTGGGAGGTCTAGGAGTGGGGTGTTGCATGTAGTGATCAACCAATTAGTTGATGATTCACTCATAATTAATTCATGCATGTCAGATCTGAGAGTTACCCAGTTGATATTAGAGTTCAGGGACCGTGTACTATCACGTGTATAATCATCTGAAATGTACAGATAGTGCATGCACTCAGAGGAAGGCCTATAATGGATTGCGCAATTCCTGTCAGGAATTTCCCTAATTAATAGGGCGCTAATTCCCAAGAAAACAATGCAAATAAATAGGGACTTGGGAAAGCGAGAAATTTGTTAAGTATTGACCTGGGCTTGTCTAGGAAATTGTGAGACAGATAGAGATGGTGAAAAGGTTGCTCAGGCTTGAGAAAACATTGTAATATTCTCATATTTTCTTACTAAAGAAATATATAGATAGCAAGGGTTTTTAGCTATGGCTTTCCCTGGGAAATCATTGTGTAATGTGTGGATTGAATTTTTTCTCTTGTGTGCTTCATGATTTTGCGATCATTTAAATTGTTTCCACTTATGAGTAGAGTACATTAATCTATTGTTTTAGTAAATTACAATTAGCAGATTGAATCTACAAGGAATTTCTACATGGTATCAGATCTGAAATCACTATAGAAAAGGAGAAAACAAGTTTGTCTTTTGCAAGTGAAATCGAATTTGTAGTATCATACTTCAAAGCTAGCAGGATATCATTTTACATATTTAGACTCAAATATTCCCTTCAGAGTAGTTCAAACTATATTTCTTGGAAGGACAGGATGGAGGTAGTGTTGGAAGACAACAGACTTAAGGAATTCATACACAAAGATATTCCTAAGCCTCCAACAATTGATACTCAAGATCTGGCAGAGTGGAGAGAATATGTTGCAAAGGCGAGAAGGACTATCCTAGAAGGAGTTTGATATCATATTGTCTCGAACCTCCATGGTAAGAAGACTCCATATGCAATGTGGAAGGCCTTGATAGACCTATTTCAAAACAACATTGACCACAGGAAGCTGGATCTGAAGGACAAGCTCAGAAAAATCAAGATGGAGAAGAGCGACATGATACCAAAGTACTTGACCAAGTTTACCCAATATTGGGATGAGCTTGGAAGTGTCGATGTTACAAATGTTGAAGACAATCTGGTTATCCTAACACTTCTAGGCCTTCCCAAGAGTTGGCACGGTTACCAAGACTCAGTAAATGGGAGGGAGAAGCTACAAGAGTGGGAGCGTTTGTGGTCTAACTCAGTGCAAGAAGAGATTCGGCGAAACACCAAAGGTGGATCCTCATCCAAGAATGATGGTGAGGAGAATTGTGCCTTAGTTGGAAAGGTGAAGAAAGGGAAAGGGAATGCATCCCATTCCAAATCAGATTCCATTGAAGGCAGCAAGAAGGACTTGTCAAAGATTAAATTTTTTCACTGTCATGAGATGGGACACTATGCCACGAAGTGTCTGCAAAAGAAGGTCTTCAAGAAGCCCTTAGGAGGAGTGGCAGGCAAATCCCTTGCTTCACAATTCGAGCTAAATTTCACCCTCATCGCTTGCATGGTAACATTAGTGATGGGGCAACGTGTGGTATCTAGATAGTGGAGCCTCATTCCATATGATCAACAACAAATAATTCTTTAGTGACTTGGAGGAGAAGGACCTCTATATGCACACCAAAACGGGAGATGATGGAAGGTATAATGCAACCGACATCAATATAGTTACCTTTCAAAGGGAGTTTGGTTCTCCTCTCACATTAAAATATGCCATGTATGCTCCAGGTTTGAAGAAGAATTTGGTTTCAATTTCCATGTTAGAGGACCATGGCTACAATGTGATATTTAGCAAAGGAAAGGCTTTCCTTCATCACATAGCCTCAGGACAAGTGAAGCGGATCAAGGTTTGGGTGAAGAACCTATAAAAATTGGATGTAGAAGACTATGTTGCTTTAAGCACAAAAGTAGAGAAGGTGCAAAGACGAGACATCGGTGCATAGAAGATTGGTTCACTTGCACCAAATAGCTTTGAAGATCATACAAAATATTTCTACAGGACTTCCCAAAGGTACACCAGAGCAGAGAGACACATGTGAAGGGTGTACATTGGGAAGTAAACCAAATCTACCTTTCATGATAAGGACAGTAGAGTGCAAGCGATCCTTGAAAGAGTTCACTCAGATGTGTGTGGAACGTTCTTGACAACCTCCACAGCCAAGCATAGGTATTATGTAATATTTGTATATGATTTCTCACGTAAATGTTGGATTTTCTTCATGCAAAAGAAAGATCATACATTCACTAAATTTTGTGAATTTAAAGCACTTGTTGAGAAAGACATTGACAGGAAAGTTAGAGCTCTTAGGAGCGATTATAGTGGAGAATATGTGTCAAATGAATTCAAGATGTTATGTGAATCAGAAGGCATTCAACAGAAATTAATAGCACCCCATAGCCCACAGCAGAATGGGGTGGCTGAAAGGAAGAACAGAAGTATTATGGGATTTGCATGGGCGATGTTATATGATCAAGGCCTACCGTTGCACTTGTGGGATGAAGCATGCAACACAACTATATATGTGCAGAACAGGAGTCCTCATCGGATTCTCGGGATGAATACATCAAAAGAAGTTTTTCAGGTAAGAAACTAGATGTGGCACACTTCAAGATTTTTGGTTCATTAGTTTACTATCATGTTACCAAGGATGCAAGGAAAAAGCTAAAGCCAATAGTTGAGTTGGGCATATTTGTGGGGTACACTGATACACCTCACAACTATCAGGTGTACCTGTCATCTCACGGGATGACAGTGGTTCTTAGAGATGTGAAATTCAATAAAGAGAAGGCCATGAGATGTTCCCTTGAGAGGGATATTTAGTTGCATGGAGAAGAGTAGCTTTTAGCTCCAAAGGAAGAACCTATGGATGATGTGGAGAATCCACATGTAGAGGAGCAGAAAGTGGAAGCACCCACTCATGCAGAGACTTCCAAAGATAGAAGGAAGCACACCAAAGAGGTTGACATATTGATGCATGATGCTAGAGAGAATGTGGAAACACCAAAATCACAGTGCAGGCAGAGGAGGTCACCATATCAGTACACTGGCTACATGGCTTTGATGAGTGAGAGTGTAGAGAATGAGTCATCCTCATTCGAGGAAGCAGTGCAAAAATCAATATGGGTTGATGCCATGGTTGAGGAGTATGACTCCATTATCAGCAACAATGTTTGGGAAGTGGTCCCAAGACCAGTAGACAAGTCAGTGGTGAGTTCCATATGGCTTTACAAGGTAAAGCAAGTAGTATATGGGAGTGTGGAGAAACACAAGGCTAGATTTGTATCGAGAGGGTTCTCTCAGGTGGATGGAATTGATTACGAGGAGATATTTTCTCCAGTAGAAAGGTGCTTTTCAATCAGATATATTCTAGCACTTTTAGTGTAGATCATATGGAAGATGCATCAAATGGATGTAATGACAACATTCCCCAACGGTGTGACTGAGGAAGAGGTGTACACTATGCATCCAAAAGAATTCGAGACCTTGAACAAAGAGTCGCATGTGTACAGACTCAAGCGAGCATTGGATGGATTGAAACAAGCACCCCATGCTTGGTACACCAGAATTGACAACTATTTCACCAGGTTTGGCTTCACCAAAAGTGAAGCAAATGCGAACCTTTACCATATTGTGGTTGAAGGTAAATTGTTGATTATAGTACTATATGTCGATGATTTAATTCTAACAGGTGATGAGAAGCTAGTAAAATCTTGCAAAGAGGATCTTGTAAGAGAGTTTGAGATGAAGGACCTCGAGCTCATTAATTATTTCCTTGGTATGGAAGTATCGCAAGGAGAAGAGGAACTATTTGTCTCTCATAGAAAGTATGCCAACGAGATACTAAAGAAGTTCCACATGGAGAGCAGCAAACCCAAGGAGACTCCTCTAGCAGGAAATTGGAGGAAGGAAAACGCTGCTTCATGTGAAGTAGTGGAGGCTACTATTTATAGGGATCTTGTGGGTTCACTTATGTATTTTGTGAACACATGACAGGAAATATGGTTTGCAGTTAGCCAACTTAGTCAAGCAATGGTTAAGCCAACCAAACTTTATTGGAAGGCAACTAAACATGTGTTGAGATACCTTAGAGGCACCACTCAATTTGGTCCTTGGTATAGACAAACAAAGGGAGTGAAGATTAAAGGCTTCACAGATGCAGATTGGGTAGGGAGTCCATCTGACAGGAAGAGCACATCAAGGGGAATCTTCAGTATTGGGTTAGCAGCAGTTTCTTGGTACAACAGGAAGCAAAGATCAGTTGCACTCAATTCCGTAGAAGAAGAGTACATGGCTTCTAGTCAAGAAACTTGTGAGGCTATTTGGATGAGGAAGATCCTTGTTGGGTTATTTGTATAGTGATTTACTATGACAATCATATTTGTATCAAACTCTCTAAGAATCCATTTTTTCATGATCAGTCCAAGCATATCGACATCCGGTATAACCATCTATGAGATTGTGTGCAGAGGAGAATCATGTTTCTAGAGTACATTCTTACAAAAGAACATGATGCAAATATTTTGACAAATTTGTTTTCAAGATGCAAATTTGAGTTTCATAGAGGCAGATCAGGGTAGCATATAATAATTTTCTTGTTGAAAGGGAGTGTTGAAAATGCAACAAGAAAATCCTAATTTAATTTTGTCCATGAATTAAATTAGGAATAAAATTGTAATTCCAAATATCATGACAATTTGTATTAGTTAACTAAGTTAATTTGACTCAGCTGGCTTAGTTAATTTGATTTGAAGCCTAAATTGAGCCATGTAGAGTTTCTCCTACATTATAGGAGCCCTACTTGAGTTTATTTTGAGTTGTAATTAATTAATTCATTTTAACTAAATTAAATTTAGTTAAACTAGTTCCAAGTGTTGGAGGAACTTGTGGGAGGTCTACAAGTGGGGTGTTTCCTGTAGTGATCAACTAGTTAATTGATTATTCACTCATAATTAACTAATGGATGTCAGATATGAGAGTTGCCCAATTGAGATTGGAGTTTAGGGACATTGTACTATCAGTTGTATAATCATCTGAATTGTATAGGTCGTGCATGCAGTCATAGGAAGACCTATGATGGATTGCGCAATTCCTTTGAGGAATTTTCCTAATTAATAAGGGGTTAATTCCCAAGGAAACAACGCAAGGACATAGGGACTTGGGAAAGCGAGAAATTGGTTAATTATTGGTCTGGTCTTGTCTAAGAAGTTATGAAATAGATAGAGATAGTGTAGAGGTTGCTTAGGCTTGAGAAAAGCATTGTAATCTTCTCATATTTTCTGACTAATGCAATATATAGATAGCAGGGGTTTTTAGTTGTGGCTTTCCCTAGGAAATCATTATGTAACGTTTTGATTGAATTATTTCCCTTGTATGCTTCGTGATTTCGTGGTCGTTTAAATTGTTTCCACTGATGAGTAGAGTAGATTCAAGTCTATTATTTTAGTAAATTACAATTAGCAGTTTGAATCTACAAGGAATTTCTACATGTATCACATCGGCTCACATGGCTATCATCATTAATGGCTATCTAACCACATTTTTTAGGGCATATAGGGGGTTGAGTTTCGGTTGTTCTTTGTCCCCTCTACTTTTCTTGATTATGATTGATGGTCTTAGGCTAGATCTAGGGGAACTATTGTTGGATATAAGATGTCGAGGCAAGTGACCTTGACACACTTGATGTTTGTGGATGATATACTCCTGATGTGACAGGGGTCTATTTTGGAATGGCAGACCTTCTTCTAGATTCTGAGCGAATTTGGGGAGGCCTCTAGCCTGGTCATGCATCCAGGGAAATCTCCTCTATATGTTGTTGAGGAGGATTAGCGACAGTTAAGGATATTGTTGCTCTTTTTGCAGTGACCATTCATGCATTGAGTGGTGGATTCAGATACTTAGGCTTTTTTATCAAACTTAATAGGTACTCAGCTAGTGACTGGACATATTAGTAATGATATTGGAAAGGAGGTCGACATCATGGTCTAATAGGTGGCTTACTCTAGGCGGTAGATTAGTATTGGTAAAGGTTTTTCTTCAAGGCTTGGCTACATATTGGATGCACATCATATGTCTCCCAGCTACGGTTATTTGAAGGATGAAGACGATTATGGAAAATTTCCTTTGGGGTGATGTTGGGGACAAAAGGAAGTTTCATCTAGTAAATTTTGGGGATTTATCTATACAGGTTTCAAAGGGTGGGTGGGGTATATTAGATATGGAAGTTTTCAAACGGCCTTTGTTGATCAAAAACCTATGGAGGGTCGTCTCTACAGAAGGTATATGGCACTATATAATTAAGAATAAATATATGTATAGCATTCCTTGATCTCTTGGATTAGAGCTAGTGCACTTGTTAATAAGAAGGCCTAATCGTGCTGGAGAAGCCTTAAAAAAGTATCCCCATGGCCAGTGAGTAATTTAAGGTTGATTGTGGGCAGTGGAAATTTAGTGGAGGTCGGACTAGATATCGCCATGGGAATGCCTAGGTATAATCAGCTATCCATCGCCTTGATAAACATTCTTCATAGCATTTATATTAGGTACATCAAGGATGCCATGGTGGACGGGCCTTTGGAGGGCTTGCGTAATCAATGGAAAGGGGCAGAGACCATTAGTTTATTTGGGTATCTTTCTATTGAGTGGGATGGATATATCAGTAGTCTACAAACAACGGGCATTTTTTGTATCGTGGATGATGATTAGTTGACATGGAATGGTCCCATGGTCAAAGGACAACATGTTTTCAAAGACATATATACCTATTTGACTCAAGGACATGTTGGCATCCCTCATTTTGGATGGTTTCAAGTGGTGTGGAAGTGGGATATCCCATTGAAATTGGAATTTTTTGGTGGTTGGTGATCCATGACAAGATCCTGACATGGAAAAATTTACTGAAGAGAGGATATGTGGGGCCTGGGAGGTGCGCTTTATGCAAGGTATATGTGGAGGATACGTGTCATTTATTCCTTCGATGTCCATTTGCTTATGTAGTTTGGGAGGAGGTTCTTAGTTTCTTGATGATTTTCTCTAGGTGGGAGGGCACCACAGTGGAATGCTACTTGCAGTTATGGTTCAGGGAGCAGAAGAAATATAGGGCTCTCCGTCTCTACATTTTTGGGGGCTTATGGAGGGCTAGAAATGCCTTGATATTTGAGCAAAGGGATCTTGATGTGAGGGAGACTTGTATCAAGATCACCTTTTTTTTACTAGAGAGAGGTCATGTGACCATTGCACAAAACATCATGCACATTACACTGAGGGATGTGTGCGACAATTTCCTAGTGGGTTTCTTTGATATGGCAACATCAGCAAGGATATGTGGAAGTGGGATGATGATCTATATGAGCCCTAATGAATATTGTTGTTTCGAATGGAGAAGCGGTCAAGGCACAAATACTAGGGTCGTGTTGTTGGCTCTATGGGGCATCTTCTATTGCGCCACTTGGATGGGGATTGAAGAGATCGATATTTTTGGTGACTCTAAGGTCATCATTGACTAGGCTAATCAGCGAGTGAACCTTCAGACCTCTGACTTGTATCATTGGTTGCTCATAACAGAGTCATTATTGTCCACTTTCCAAAGGGTCTCGCTCCCTCACATTTATAGGGAACAAAATGTGCAAGCAAACATATTATTGAAAGAACGGTGTTGTGTGTCTATAGATCACATACACTTCCGAGATTTTTCATTTGGAACACTTATCCGGGTTGGTTGCAAATATATATAAGGGGTTTGCCCTATTTTTTGATACACGTGTCATTTTTTGTTGCCTCTGGTTGGATCCCTAACCACTTGGTCATGGGAATATGTGATGTATTTGATGATGGAAAATATATTTTGGGCACATCATATGTGTTTCATGTTTTTATATGTAGGGATGGTAGCATTGAACAAAGGAGATCTATGTTTCTATTGTTCAAGTCTATCGATTTTACCTTGGGTTCTATACTTGGTGGAGTGATCATGTATGATCTGTATATGATGCTGAACGGCTTGAATATGTGTGGACCAACATGGTTAGTACTCCAAGTTTTTATGTTCTTCTGATTGGACCATGGTCAATGGAAACATGGTGTATTTATATTTTATGTTGATCAATAGTTCAGAATGTAAGGTGTATATCCTACTAATACACTTTCTGATTATAGATTTCTTAGAGTAGAATTCTTATCTGATTTAGAGGATAGTCCTCGCACCTGAAGTTTTTGTATTGAATGTATGTGTGGAGATAGATGACCTACGAATCGACCTACATAGCTACATTTATCTAATACAAATATTTCATTTGTTTCCGCTGAAACAAAAGATGCAAAATGTGAGTACGGGGCCAATCTGGTTGAAGAGATCAAATATTTGGGCTTTGGTAACATTTTTGGTACTAATTGATTGTCGTTGCCATTAACAACTGCCTATTGTTGTTCTGAAATAGAAGGTTTTGGAGGTATGGCTTGAATCTGTTTCATTCCCTCTTTTTTTTGTTTTTATCTCTACTCTTTGTTATTGGAGAAATAAAGTGTATCCATACTAAATAAATTGTTTAGTAATAAGTCTTTCCGAGCATGTATTGACTTGGTTTGGTTTGCAATTCACTAAGACAATGTGGAGTAGATAATTTATTTAGTAATAAGTCTTTCCCAGCAAGTATTGACTTGGTTTGGTTCGCAATTCATTAAGACAATATGGAGTAGATTTGACACCATGTTGGATTGATTTTTATTTACTTTAATATAAATTAAGGAGTTTAATTAACTATTATTAATATTAGTATAGATCTATTTAATTTATGGATTTATCAAGAGTTAAGAGGGATCAAAATCTCATTATGTTAATCCCTTTTAGTGTTTGATAATTTGTGAATTTAAATGGATCTATAGTGGTTTTTTGTCTCTCTCTATGTTACACCTTATGTAATTTTTCATTCTTTAAATTGTATTTTTTAATCATTTATTATTTTTAATATTTTATATTGAAAATTAAATGAATTACACATTTCTCTCTTATTAAGAAGTAAGAAGTAACTAGATTATTTTCCTTTTAATTAATTTTTCTTTTTAAGTATTGAAATATTTTACCAAGGCCAAATTGTCTTATTTTTCACCATTCTAAATAACCATTTTCAATCATTTTAACACACTTTTTTGTTTGTCTATTACCTATCTTGTATCTTATTGTGTTTCTTCATGAATGTGCCACATTAAGCTTGGGTGTTAAAGTAGTTAATTATTGTTATTTTCCTTTATTTTTGATGAATTAGAAAGGATTATGGTTGGTTTTGCTAATGATGGTTTTCTTGTTGTTGTTTCAATGGTTCATATGCGGTGACACTAATAACCTCTGAGGTTAGCATATTTATGCAAGTCCGGGAGAAATTATCAAACATGGGTTTTGTTCCTAGGGATATTGACATGGATTTATGTTATCCAAGTCATGCCCAGGTCAACTCCATTAGGCTTCAGGTCATGCTCTATAGGTCATAAAACTCACACTAGGCAAAATCGAGTGATTAACTTCGAATGTGAGTTGTAGACAAATGAAGGCGAATCAAAAAAAATAGGCAACATGAGTTTTTCTTAGAATGTCCCCAATTATGTGAAACCTTAGCGGTTTATCCAAAATGTTCAAAGATTGGGTGTTAGGTGTGGTTCTTTTAGACACATATTTCTTGTTTCTGCCATTGACATATTATGTCCCAAATAGACCAACCATATTAGTATAGATGTATGAACAAAGAACAGGTTCGCAGGTTAGAAACTAAGTTAGGAGGAGAAGGCATCATCATTTTTAAACTTTACATCTTGTAATTTTATTTTCAAGCTAATGGAATCTTTGCAAGTTGGTGGTTGATCTCTTAGTTGCTAGTTTGTGAGTTGTGAGTCACTAGCCCCCTAGTAGGGAGGAAGGGCCCTCCTCTTGAGCAAGGGTTGTTGTGTCAACAAAGGTATATATTTGTTTCATATTTTATTTACAGGTTATGTTAATTCATTTCTTATTATAATTTCATTATTAGTGTTACATATTCTTGTTGATACATTGTTTCTACAGTTGGTTAATTTAACTTGTAGAATATTAATGTAGATTGTTTGTTTGTCAACATAGTTACTCTCGGATTGATCCTCACTAATTGATCATTTTTATCATTGCTTGATTGCTACTACTGTGAGTGGTTTTCATGAATGAATGTTATTTCATTTTTGCAAGTGTGGTCTTATTTCGATGCAAGTGAAGGTTTCACAGTGCAGTTCTTGTGAATTGATTTGCATTCTTGCAAGTGTGAAGAGTGACATCCTTGATTTAATTATGTGCCATTTCTTATAGAAGAAAGCATAGCATTAGGAATTAGTCAATTCCAATTAGCAATCAATGTACGCATATACTTTGCATGATAACCTTGAAATAAAAAGACCTACCCAGATTGACAATTCATGTGTCAGTAGGATTAGTTGTTATTAATTAAAAGACAATTGATCCACCCAACATTTGGCATTGTTGCTAGGGATGTTATTAAGCATGCAATACCATATCTGGCATGTTTTTTAGATGCATTGTTCGTGAGTGTGTTAGATTTTTTCCTAGCTCTGATGTTTCCAAGAAGTAAGATGAGAGATCAGAACCTATGCATCGCTTCAACATATTGAAGTGGGATCGGCCTCATAAGGAGTCAAGACACATAGGTTGCATTTCCTACAATTAGGTTAATTTTTCTAGTAAATTTCATTTAAAGTATATTTTTCCCCCATGTGTTAATACATGTGCTAACATAATATAACAACTAGTTGAAGAAGCTTGTTGAGCAAGGAAGCACTGGTGCTTCAAGGAATCCCTCGATGAGGAGTACGAGAGGATCATCGGATGCTTCTATTGAGATACAAAAATCAACCAATGGCAAAGCCACAAGGGAAAAAATTGGTATTTTGTTCGAAAATTTTAGAACTAATTTCATTAGCTCTTTGTCTTCATAATTAAATGTTTTGCAGGAAAGACAGAAGCAGGTTGAAGTTGAGAAAGCATTGCCAATATTCTACTCAATTTGTAGAAACCAACACTCACTTGGAAGGTGTCCACTTAGTAATGTGAAAGTTTGTGGTATTTGTGAGTAGGTTCACTCTACAAATCGTTTCCTATGGTTGCCAAGATTTAAAGAAGTGTTCAACAAATCAGGTAAGCAGACAGAGAAGCCATGGCAAGCTCGACTTCCAAGTATAACTCAAAACCCATCATCATTTTTTAATACTTAGACTAACATTTATAATCCCTAATAGACTCCTCAACAAATTCAAAGTCCTATTGTACCATGGAAAATTCCTAGTCCTTCTCCAATTCAATACCCCATACTATGGTCGTAGTGGCCCTCTTCTTTGAGTCAAATATTTCAGTGGTCTCGAGGATGGTTTGAAAACTCCTTTCCATGGTAGTTTCCCATGCAAAGTCAACTACCTATGCAACAACAATAGTTGCAAATCACGTCTAATGCACCTCCTCTATGATCCCAGCTACTTGTGCAACCTAACCCAAATCCAAACAAGAAAGTTGCACGGCAATTCAAAGCACCTCTCTTTCCCACTTACTCCCCCATTGAATGTGATGACATATATTTCAGATCGGGGAGAAGAGTGAATTCAATCACTTGCCTTGTTACCACAAAGCATGAAGAAGATAATTCACCTCGAGAAGAAGCCTCAATCCAGATATCATCAAAGGAACAATACACAATTGGAACTCAAGTTAAAATTGTTGTAACAACTATTGTTGTTACTTCTAAAACTATTATAACAGTTGCTACTGAAACTATTGAAATTGTTGTAACAACTGATGTTGAAACTATTATAACAATTGTTGTTCAAACTATTGTAATAACTACTTCTGAAACTGTTGAAATTGTTGTAACAATTGTTGTTGTAATAGTTGTCGTTGAAACTGCTAAAATTGTTGTAACAATTTCTACTGAAACCGTTGAAATTGTTGTAACAGTTGAAACTGTTAAACTTGCTAAAACTGTTGAAAACGTTGAAACTGTTGTAATATTTGATGTTATAACAATTGTTATTGTTTAAATTGTTAAAACATTGACCATATGAAAGGGAAAAACTATTCTAAACACTTTAACAACCTAGTCACAATTAAAAATGCACGTGCATCTTAGGGAAGAGGAGAACAACAAGGGACCCATGAGCAACATCAAGGGGAAGATCGGAAAGTTCATGAACAATATCAAGGAGAGAGCCCAAGAATTTTCTTTGATCATCCTTGTTAGTTTAGAGGAGAAGAAACTATTAGTGAAGAGAAGATATTGGAGCTTGAGATTGACGACTTTCTCTCTTACCTCTCACCAAATCCTTCAGGCCTTCAAGAGAGAAATCAAAAAAGTTGGGAGATCTATACAACCCGACAAAGGGAAATATGCCAACAATTTTTAGTGAACCAAAGGACTAAGAATATATGGATCACATATGGTTCTGAACAATCGTCGGCACATAGCATTCCTCCATCATTCGTTAGCTCTTGGCACCATGTGAATTAAATCAATTAGTTTATCATACTATGGTATGCGTTAAAGTTTATATTTCAAATTTGAGTATGAATGCATTTCTATATTCATTGTGCACATGGTTACATTGGAAGTACTCCTACACTTGAAAGAGATCTTCCTTTCTTCAAGTAAGTAGGGTAGGATTGTAATATATATATAATATATATATATAATATATATATATAATCTTAAAATAAAATTGTTGTAGCATTTTGTAATTTCAATACTTAGTTATTAACTATTTTTTAAGTTGTGACCCCATAAGAATCAATTGCTACACCCCTAGACACAGTTGCTACATCCTAAAGCAGCACCACTATGTTTATTGTTGTTACTTATACTACTATCATCATTACAAAATCTATCATTATCGTCGCCAGATTGATCATCATTGATTGTTGTTTGTGCCTATTTATTCCTCATTATTTTGTAAAGTGACTATGATTTTTGATTGGTTGATCATTTTCCACATGACCTAGTTGAGGTCGTCCTTTGAGTTAGTTGGGAGTATTTGACATTGTTGTGCTTAGTACTTCTTATTCGCAAGCTTAAGATGATGTGGGGAATTAGGGGTTGTAACAAGAAATAATGCTACTATCAGGTGAATAAACCATATAATCTATTTGCTCTAAACGTTGTTATCCAATAAATATTCCCAAGTTCCTCTAAAGGATATTGTTAAAAAAGTCTCCTATGGTGGACCACTCATGTAAAACCTCAATAGACTTTCACGAGAACTCTAGCATGATGACTAGAGGGGGGGTGGGAGGGGGATTTCAATTATTATCTGAGATGTTTCGTTCAAATGCACGTTAGATAGCTAAGATTTAAGATTATTGTGAATGGTATCACCCATGGGATAGACTTGAATAATGAATTATGTGCTTAGCAAATCTAAAATACTCTTGTACCACCCAACTTCCTTATACTCTAGAAACTTCCATTGAGCAATATACATTATTTCAAATATATTGAGTGATATATATATGTGTGTGTGTGTGTGTGTGTGTGTGAAGAAAGAAGGAAAAATAAAATAAAAAGAAGCATTGGGAAGTATAAGCAAACTCGTTGGGGTACTGAATAAGTCTGCTGGTAACGAGGCTATGTCTATATGGTACCATGGAAAACTCATTGGGGAACTGAACAAGCATGATGATAGCGGGGCTATGCCGAGTAAGAGAGATAAAGAACATGCATTGACAGGCATATAACTCACTCCAAGCGAAGGCCATGGGTCACATTCTGAGACAATTGTCATTAAATTTAAAGCTAAGAAGAATAAACCTCATATCTCAACTTTCAAAGAATGCTTTTAGTTCCTTCAAGTATTATGCTTTGAAGTTTTATCTTTTAGAAAATAAAGAGGTTGTAATAGAATTGGGGACCCTTGGAGTAGGTGATTTACTTTCCCCATATAAGGGGGCTCAATTTATAAACTTGAATAACGGTAAGACTTTGAGAGACAGAGACAAAGATAATTGTTTCATCCTAGGAATGTATCTTTTTGTCATCATGTTTGCCCTATTTATATCCTATTTTCATCCATCTTTAATGCCATGATATTCAACATGATTACATCACTTTCATTTATAATGAGGTTATTAAGGTGATGAATTACTAACTTAAGTTGCTCATGAGATTTTTCTAGAAATTTAGATGGCAGGGAAATTGTTTACTTTGGGGGAAGGAAGTATGCCTACAGTCTATGGGATGGTAAAAATGAATCTTATAGTGGTTCATCAATACTATTCCATTCATTTTCCAACAATTGCAACATTTTATTTTTGCAAATAAGAAGAAAACACCAATTATTAGATAGTCAGGGGAGCAACAATTTAGCCTTTACTCGTTCAAAAGTTTCAACAACCATATTACAGTGATAGCAGTTACTCCATGTGTGTTGTTTCCCCTCAGGTATTGTTACTTTGCAAGTGTTGTTACAGGATGACTAGCAACATGTATTTATCAACGCCCTTCATCATACATCAATGCTCTGTGTCATAATCAAATTTGCTTTATCATCATGGCTACAGAGCTTGAGGTAAAAATCACCTTGAAACTTTTTTATTTGTTGAAAATTTAGGGGATAATGATAAAAGACCACAATAAGATTGGAATTACATTTTATCTCATCTTGTCTTTGTTTTCTATTTCTTTTTTAGCCCTTATCTCTTACCAACCCACTAGTATCCATCACTCAACAAACAAAATTCAATTCTTTCTCAACATTTGTGTAAGTTTTATTTACTTGCAGCCCTTATTTCAATCTCCAACATACATTTTCTTCATAGTGTATTGTGTCCTCCCTATTTTCTTTCCTTACATTTGTTGGGTCCAATCCTATTACCAATCAACCATTCAAGTATGTGGCTTCCATCAACAAATCAGATTTTGTCAACCTATTTTCTGAGTATCAACAATTTGTTATTTTATGGGAATTTTAACTATAGGTCTGCAAATGCACTTATGTACAATGTCTTCTAAAGGATTACTTGATTCATTACTTTCTTTGGCATCCCCACAGATTGCAGTTGATGTAATAGCAATATCAAATGCAAATTATGTGTTATTGGTCATATGTTGACAACTCTACCTTGTTTGCATGAGGACATGCAACAGTGCAAGTGTGGGGGAGAAGAAAAAGTAGTTGTATTTGTATGTGTAAGGCCATCTTATATTATATTAAAGTCTTCTCCATGCACCAGAGTAACATATTGCTAAGAATAAGAAAATGATTTTGGTAATTTCTCACTTATTTACATATCTTTTCCATTAAAAAATGCAGAAATTGATTTGTGGATTTCTTTCAAACCGTGCATTAGATTTCCACAAAACTCGAAAGAGGAAAGAATTATGGTAAGATGAAAAACACAAAGTTTCAAGCAAAAACCAATTTATAATTTTTCAGAAATTAAGCATCATCACCTAGATCCATTTTCTTGATATCTCGAAATTTGTGCATCAGATTGATTTTATTTTCTATGTGGAGAATAACTAAGGTAATATGAAAAAACCTTAAAAATTTAGGAAAAAATGATTTATAGTTTTTGGGAAATTAGACATCGTCACCTACATCAAATTTTCTTATATCTCAATATTTGTGTATCTGTTGGATCTAATTTTCGGTGTGGACAAACATTAAAACAGTAGAAACTTGCGCACAAAGTTTCATCGAAATCCAATTTGTACTTTGTGAGAAATTGGTTAACAAAATCTGTTGTTACACCTACAATAGTTTGTTGATGCACCTATAAAAGTTTGTTGTGATTCATGTAGCAACTTATTTGTTATATATCAATCTATGCAATCGCTTCTTGTGATTTTTTGTATATAAAGGCAGTAAATGGTGATGAACACAACCACCGAAAATCAACTTAATATGAAGTGGCGTTTGATGCAATGTTAATGTCTTTGAATTTGTTGCAACTCCACGTATAGATTTCTACAAATCAAATTGTTGCAACTCCACCATAATTGTTGAAAGGCTACTTTTGTATGTATAGTGGTTGTGTGAATTGAGCATAACATTGATAAGTTGATCTAGGTAATCGTGCATTGAAACATCATAAGTAAGATCACTTCTTTTTTTCAAAATTGGCTAATGGACACGTGTTTATGAGAAATGTAATTTTGACAAATGAGACAACTATTGTTTGAGAAAGTTTTAAGATGTAATTGGGGATGAATTATCGCAGAGAGGTAATATGTATGCATATCCAACTAATGCAACAAATTCCTAAGACAAAATGAACATTGACACAACAGAAAATGAGTCAATGCTATCACATAAGAACCAACGTCAGATATGGAACAGAGAGCTGCTACACAAGAACTTGTTGTGGGAATAAGACAAATGATCAAGGACATTAGCATTAATCTAGTGGAATCATTCATGGAAGGACAATGGATAGACAAAATACAAAACATTCAAGGGGTAGAATGACAAATGGTGAGTGTCATGGGAGATGGTATTCATGAAATTGAGCAAAATAGGGTAAGGATAGAAACTTGCATTCCACTACACTTCTTGTCAATGATATGCTTGGTACATTCATGTAGGTTGGTTGAATTTGAAAAGTTGGACAATTTTTTGTTGCCTGCACTAGTATGTTTACATAAGGATATGCAAAACTGCAAACGTGGGGGAGATGTTGGGCTGCCAAATTGTCCTATTTTCACCATTCTAAATAACCATTTTCATTCATTTTACCACATTTCTTTGCATGTCTATTACCTATCTCACTATGTTTCTTCATGAATGTGCTACATTAAGCTTACATGTTAAAGTAGTTAATTATCATTATTTTCCTTTATTTTTTATGAAATAGAAAGGATTATAATTGGTTTTGTTGGTGATGGTTTTCCTAATGTTGTTTCAATGGTTCCTATGCAGTAACAATTACAACGTCCAACGTTAGCATACTTGTGAAGGTCCAGGAGAAATTATGGAGCATGGGTTTTGTTCCTAGGGATGTTAACATGGATTTATGTTATCCAAGGCATCCCTAGGTCAACTTCATTAGGCTCCAACTAATGATCTATGGGTCGAATAGCTCACGCCAAGTAGAATCATACGATTAACTTCAAACATGATTTATGGACAAATGAAGACAAATATAAAATATCCACGCCATAGGTTTTTCTTTAAACATCCCCAATTAGGAGACATGTGAGCATTTTCTCCAAAAAGTTTGTAGATTGGGTGCTACATGTGGTTCTTTTAGGCACATATTTCTTGTTGCATCTATTGGCGGATTATGTCTTAAACAACGCAACCAGATTAGTAAATGTAACACCTCCAACTTATGATAAGATGACTCAATGAAAAAACAATATATTGTAATCAGATCTTAAAGTTGTTTGCCAACTAAGATCTCCCAAAAACAATATGAGTCAATATTCTATAATATGTCCATATTTATGACAACTCAGATTTGGGGTAATTTGTTCTAATTCACCCCTGCTCTTTCATTGTATAAATGTATGGACAAAGCACAGGTTCGGAGGTTAGAAGCTAGGTTAGGAAGGGGAGGCATCATCATTCTCAGACTCTGCATCTTGTAACTTTCTTTCCAAGCTAATACAATCTCTGCAAGTTAAGGGCTTATCTCTAAGTTGTTAATTTGTGAGTTGTGAATCACCATCTCCCTACTATGAAGGAAGGGCCCTCCTCTTTAGCAGGGGTTGTTGTGTCAGCAAAGGTAGATTATTTTTCATATTTTATTTGCAAGTTATGTTAAATCATTTCTTATTATAGTTTCATTATTATTGTTACATATTCTTGTTGATACAATATTGCTATTGTTGGTTAATCTAACTTGCAGAATATTAATGTAGATTGCTCGTTTGTCAACACAATTCCTCCTAAATCAGTGCTCACTCACTGAGAGTTTTTATCATTGTTTGATCGCTGCTACTATGAGAGTGATTTTTATGGATGAGTGTTATTTCATTTTTTCAAATGTGATTTCATTTCCAACATTGTGTGTGGAGATTTTTTTTTATGCAAGTGAGGGTTTGACAATGCAATTTTTGTGAATTGATTTTCATTCCTCCAAGTGTGAAGAGTGGCAGCGTTGATTCAATTGTGTTCCAATTCTTATAGAAGAAAGTGTAGCATTAGGAATTAGTCAATATGTATTTATGAATAGGTGTTTCTCCATAGCTTGAAGCTGACATGAGATCTTTACTTCAACTTCATCTTGAAGCCGACATGAGGAAGAGGGCTAGTGTTTGTCATTGGAGGGTTCTATAGACTTATATACATTTGACACATGCCCAAGAAGGGATTTTCCATACATGACGTTGACTCTTTGAATCTAATTATAAATCCTAAGGCTCTCAATGGGAACCATCTAGATAAACACTCTTGCTCATCAAACCCATGAAGCAAGGTATTACAAAAATAATTTTATTCTCTTATTTTCATCATTTACAAAGATCATAATTACATGTCATTGTGAAGACTGAACCTAGTTAGACTTTTTGACATTGTCCACATCCAAATCCCCAGATCCCATATGTAATGTTACCTCGACAGGGATCCAACCCAGCACCCAACCAGGATTCCAAAATGAACTTGACATCATTGACCCCTAGATCGTCGGATGTCGGATGTGATCCATGCTTGGAAGGGGAAATCCACCCCATATGTGATTTGTTGTAAAGAAGCAATATGGATAAAAACAACACTTGGGAATTGAAGAAGTATCTAGCTCTGATAAAAAGTACATCAAGAGGCCATTTGATCTCAAATAAGTTTTGGATTACTACCAAGGCTTTGCAGAGAGGGAAACTCATGGGAATTTACTCGAACTCTCCTAAAGACCATGACATTTGCCAAAACACCAAATCTCTAAGACAGTGGCCAAATCCTAAGGAACAAACCCTAAGAGATGATATGCCATGTGAAAAAGAACTTAAGGATACCAATAGGGTCTAATTTACCTTAGATCCTGAGTGAAAGATGAAATGTCTCTGAAGGCCAAATTCCAGAAGAAAGATACAAGCTAGACTTTGATCAATGAATCTTAGTATATCACAGCATTATACAAGTGTACATATACCATAGAATCATTACATCATTCTTAAACAAAGTGACCATCAACACAAGCTAAATCGTCACTTATTATACAACACATAAGTTACCTTCTTAACAAGTGAGATAGTCTACAGCTTAAGTATGGTCATGAGCCATTCAATTCATAATCATGTCTAATAATTGAAAACACATTTAATAACAGCCCCATGGGGGTAGGCAAGTTGGTAATCACAATGCGGTGAAGTTCATTTGAAGGGCGGGCTCCGTACTGAAGGTCACAAGTTCAAATCCCCCGGACTAACCCTAGAGCTGTATAAAGGGGCGGGCGTAGCTCCCAATGGTTATAGAGGTAGCGGTCAAAATCGACCTCGTGTAACACGAGTCGCGAGGCTGCCCCTATTGCCGATTCCACTGTAATAAAAAAAAAACATACACACACACATTTAATAACAGGGTATCTGAGAAACCTCATGCAACCAAACATATTCATATAAGTAATTGTGCATTTCATGAGGATAATACAATCACTTAGTCCAAAATGTTCAACCTGGTCATAAAGACATACAAGGCAACTCATTCACTATGAACATGTAAAAATTGCAGCAATCTTCCATGAGGCATACAAAACTACACATCAACCAATAACATAACAAGCATTGTCGTAAATCATAATCAAATATGCTTAAACCATTATACTTATCTAAGTGAGTTAGATTAGCAAGCAAATGAAGGAGGGACTTCCACTCTCCACCCAACCATAGGACAGCTACACTGTAATATCTCTTACAACTGACCACCGTCGAGCTAGATCCAAAGTCTAAAGGGATGCTTGCATAGGGGATAAATTCACACTTATGGATTGATGAAGTAAGGAGATGGAGTCCACTATTCCAGTGGTACATTAGCCCAACAACAAGCACTTAGTGGTCCTTTCATTCTCTAAGCTTCACATAGGCCTCAAAGGATCAAACAAAGGTTCAATGGTTTTAAACACGACCACAAGTATTATGACTCGTGATCACAAAGTACAGACTCAAAGTTAGCTCTTGTGATGCCACATTAAGCTCTACAAGTTCACAATGCTCAATATCTACCTTGAATGCACTCTATTCTCCCTAGAGAATAAGGTTGCCCAAATGAATATAGAAGTTTGATTGATCCAACATGAGTGAGAGATAGTGTGAGAGCTTGGTTTTCCTCCACTATGAGGGTGTATATATTTTTGTTTTTCATCCTCATGTCTTTTGAGAGAGAGAGATAGCACTGCCTTATTCTTTTCTGTATGGTTCATTGAGAGCATCCCTTTGGACCTCAAACAGATAATTGTCTTGGCTCCTCCCAAATGTTCTCTCCCTCAATCATTGTCACTTCGATTTGCTAGAGGGAAAAGGGGAATGGACACTACTTTCCTTTCCACCGCCCCAATCCAATCTCATAAAGACCATCAGTGAACTACATAAATGAATTGTTAGTAGGTCATTGCCAACTCCTATTTGGCTCTAATCGCATCACATTAAACCTATCATACAATGGCTTTTCTCGACTACAAGCAACTGCTACATTTAATTCAGCAAGGTATGGGTCATGGATTTTCAAACCAAGTAGGAAAGAAAGTGGCTTCATGCATTAAAGCAGCTTTAGGCAAAGCCATTGAGCAAGCAAGCTTCCCTCATACCAAGGATCTGTAAGGTTGTCCCTTCTTCAACTGTGTTGTTTAGTTTTAAATATTAATTATCAAGTGTTTAAGTAGAGGTACATCTATTCGTGGTTCTCTCCACGCTAGTGTGGTAGTCAAAATTAGAATTACAATAAGCAAGGGTAGGAGAGGGAGATATTACAAACTTCAGTCCCCTAAAGGGACATTGTCCTCAATGTTCTATAATAGAGAACATAATCGTTAACTAAGTTTTATAACTACAACTCTTTTATTAGTTGCATTCTCCATATCTTGAATTTTCATATCCATCCAGGCCATTCATTGTCCTCCAGACTTCCACAAGGAACAAACTCAACTCATTGCTTCATGGGACACACCCAATGCATGTATTCTCCCAATGAATATGCATATGACTCTTGAAAACTAGATTACTCAAGTTTTCCTCTTCTTTGTAGTCACACCTTCCAAGTTTAGGCATCCTCTTCTCTACTTCGTCAATCCCTCAAGTGATTTATCCCTTAGCAAGGCTTCCTAATATAGGAATAGTCTTGATGGAGTCTCACAACCAAGGCATCCCTTTGACTTGCTCTAATAACACATGACATTTGTCACAACATACCTCATGGTGATCAATGCATATCATAGGGTTCTAGTGTCACCACAGTAGCCTTGTCCCTAAAGTCATCAGCTCCACTATGCTTCCACTGCACCACTCTGATATTGCTTGTCATCAACATCATCTATTTATGTTGGATAGTTTAGTAGCTCACCTATATCATAAGCATAGAATTCTTATGGGATTAGTCATAAAAAAATTTAATCAAATTAAACCACACTTTCGAGAACAAATTCTTTAAATTGATACTTATCTTTAGGATTACTCTTTGCTTCCTTTGTGTTCATAGGTAATGAGTCCAACTCCATCTTTACAGAAAAACTCCTTATTACCAAATAAGCTCCCTCATGCTCACATCCCAGTGAGCGTGGGGAATATTTTTTTCTCATCAACTATCACCTTTCCAGCGCTAGATAACCACCATTTCGGGAAATCTACTTGTCCAAAGGTTTTCTTGCATGGGCCCCCATCATCTACTCACCCTTCCAAGCCTAGGAAACCCCATTCTGAGTAGTTCCAAGGGCTTTACAGAATGGGATAACATTAGTATCACCACCAACTGTCATTATGGTATGCTCTAAGCTAATGTGCATGGAGTCTTATGGCCAAGTGATGGTCCAGTGTGCTCCCTTACACTGCTCATGGAGTCTTTTAGTCAACGTATCAGTTATGACTTACTCCCATGGTGTAAAAGAAGTCTTACAGACTAAGTCACCTAACACGGGGACACCGGACATGCAGGACACGCAAATACAAGATTCTGACACGGGACACATAGACCCCCTAGATCATATTTATATATATATATATATATAGATAACGTACACCAATTCTCATGATGATACAAATTCGATCATACATGTACATTGTAACATTATGCATACAACCGTGATTCATCAATGAACAAATTTACAACTAGCACTTAACACTATATCAATGACGAATAAGATAAATTTGCATTGAAGAAACACAAGAAAATAACATTAAACGACAGTTTTCTTATCAAATCATCAAAATCAAAATGTATTGCATAGGTACTGAGTCCTGATGACTCCTGACTAAGAATGCCAATGGAAAATAGAAAATAAAAAACAAGGTAAACACTAGAACTTGAAGCCGTAGAATAGGAAGGAAGAATCTCATAAGTTGCTGCCAGCAGGCTATAGGCTATGCCTATGGCTCATCAACATCAAACTTAGCATTAGTACCACAATTGCTCTCTTCTGCATCCTCCTCCTTTGTATCCAACATAATCTATGCATTCGCTAGTGTGGAGAATGAGCCCTTAAGAGTATCACCATCATCCAAAACACTCCTATCTCCGTTGTCGGTCACTCCCACAGTCCCACAACACCCAAACATTGAATGCAAATGGACAAATGCAGCCCAATTTCGGCGGACATGAGTCCAAAAATTGTGATTCTCTCTAGGCACGAATCAGACACCTTCCTAACACGAATCCCAAACTTCGGACACTGACCAGCAGTGAATCAGACACATGTCCACAGAGAATCATGTTTGCCGCGTTGGATTCGCTCCTAAGCTCCATGCTCCATCATTTCACCTGTGTCACAACATTTAATTTCCATGATATATACTCAAAAAATTCAAATCGGAAATTTTAATTGCCCAACTTTGCTTCATTCAAAACCTTGAACTCGTAAGCATGAGACTTTAGTCATGTTGTTGAGATCCCTTGCAGGTGGTGTTATTTTGTTATGGTGGCTTCTAACTCACACCATTCCTACACTCTACCTGCAATCTGATTTTCAATCAGCCAAAGAGTTGTTAATACTCATATACACATTTTTTTTATTGCAAGGATTCATCCTGATGTGATTTCAAAATTATTACACAGAACAATTATGCAACTTTCCAATGAATAGAAATGAAATTATCATAACATCATATGTGCATCACATTCATTCCAAGTATTTCAAAATGCAGTCAAACATTTATTGCATCAACCCAAAGAGCCATAACTAAGAGCTGCATATCTTTAAATTTACAAGTAGTTTAGCATGCCTTACAAAATTCATTGTAATCTTTCAAATTGAAGGCTTCCTACCTCAAACATACCCTTTCCTAGGAATCCATGTAATACATGCATTAATTTTGAAACATAGGATATCAATTTCAGCTAAAAGGAACTCTTACACGGTTCCTTTCCTTTACCCTTTTACTTTGGCTTGTTGCTTACTTTACTTACTTGGATACCATTATTAGCACTTTTAGCTGAAGCCTTTTGAAGGGGTCCAGTTGGCTTGTAGCATATTTGTTGTTGCAATATTCAACCATTCCTGTGCATATTCATTTTGACAAGAATGTGTCATGTATGCACATGATCCATGCTATTTACATGTTATTTTTAGAGTCAACTTTCAGCTGCTAATGTTTTCATTCATTCACACAACAAATGTCATAAGTATAAGCATAAGCACATTAACAGTGGTAGATAACAGCAAGGAAATCATTCTTGCACACTCGCCCAACGGATATTCCACGTGACATGGAATCCATTAAATAACTTCACTGTGTTACGCAAAAAAATGGCAAGTACAATTTTTTATATACATACGATTTACAGAGTCATAATATTTTAAAAATTAAATCACTTATCTTCCTACTATGATGGTTCTCAGCAAATGCCCTTTCAAATGGGATGGCGTCATTATACCTTTATCTTGTTTTCCCCAGTGGCAGACCAAAGAATTTTGAACTTGAAACCTCTTATGGTAAAAAGCCTACTACACTGCCAGTGGTCTTGTTTCCCCAGTGGCAGACCAAAGGGTTGCAATAAGCTACTGAACATATAATTTTGTGGTTGATCAACGATATTAGCTTACAAAACAAAAATATTAATATTCTGAATTCAAGATAGTGGCATGCCAAACCACCCACCAATTTCAACTCTCTTGATACATGATTAATTAGTTAGGATTAGTGCAAGTCCCAAGGAACTTTTACAATAGTAACCCCTGCAGCAACGCAACATATTAGCTTAACAAAAATGCTTCTGAAAATGGTTTATTACTCCAAATGCTTGTGAAAATGCTTTATTACTCCAAGGGAATTTCACCCGCACATGGGTACTGGTGAATAGTGGCATATCAGACCACCCAACAAGATTCAATATCCCTGATGTATGAATTATCGAGTTGGGATGAGTGCAAGTTTTATGTGACTTTGACAGAATAATACCCTATACTGTAGCAATTTAGCTGAATAAAAGAGCCTGTAATAATCGTTTGCTCCTAAAGTCATTTCACCCATACAATCAGGCTAATTCGTGGGCCAGTTGTAAAGCTTATAATGAGTCTAAAGTAAGTAGTTTAAAAGAAAATGAATTCAAAACCAAAAGACAACAGAAGAAAGCTCGTTCCTAATAAGTCCAGACTCCAAACTAGCACTTAAATCAGTGTAAAAGAATATTTGCACTAAAAATATAATGGAAGAATATCTTCAGCGTGATAATCTCTCTTCTGCATCCATTCTCTTGAGACTTAAAATAAAAGGCCGTACCTGACTAACATGTAAATATGGCATAAATAATAAAATGGTCAGCCCAAGCTTACTAAAACTAAAAATTGAAATCCATTTTGTCAATATCAAGTTGATATTATCTCTTCATAGAGAAATACCTAAAACAATTAGAATTTATTATTTTAGCAAGAGAATAATAATAAATAAATAATAACATTGCAATTATCAATATAAAATGAACAATGATAAAGATTCAGATTCTACGGCACATATCAGTGAGAACGACTGAGGCAGAGAAAGAGAATGCCAACAATATCTTACATTTCTAGGTGGGGCTTTCAAAACCATCACTTATTTAAGTTATTTTCAAGATGACATTTAAGCAGGATAGAGGATGAAATTATGCTATGACAAATCATCATGTGAAGAAAGTGAATGGCTATATCCATTTTGAAAAAGACCTAGCTCTATCCAACTGTAATGCAACTTCTAAAAATCCGTATGGTCTTTCAATCAAATTCAAAATTTAAGGCTGCTCTGCAAATTCAAATATGGCATATAATGCTTTCCTATAAGTAAATATCCTGGTACATGTCGAGTCAACAGCTTTTAAACGTTTTCCAAGTCTAAAAGTAAATATTCCCATTGGGTTTTATGCATGGATATCAGTTACCGAAAGATCACAATGAATGCAGCTGCTGGTTGCTCTTCCATATAATCTGAACTTAAGTCATCGTTAACATGTGTGTTTGGTTTCAATTACAATTAAAAAGAACTAGTTACATCAGACTTCTATAGGTGACTGTATGATATAGTCTAAAGAAGATTCCACTCCAACTGCAATCAACCTCAGTAGAAAACTCGAGTATCATACTGATCCACAATGTTATATTTGCAATCTAATTTCAACCATCAATTTCACCTATGCAACAGCAATTTCATTTTGCCCAATGTTGACCTTCAAATCTTCATTCCAGTCCATAGGAAAGTTCTCAATACTCACATTTGGCTCCAAGTTAATAAATTCATTTGACTTACTGGCTAAATGGGCAATGCTCACCCTGCCTTGCCTCTTGATGTAGTCTGCAACAGCTTTCATTTCCTCTAGAGAAATATATATATACTTGCCTCTATCATCCATAACTCCAGAGAGTCGACCTGTCAAATATCACTTCCTAACAATAAGATTGACTTTTAACTACAATTTACGACTACTGCATCTTAGCAAAAAATAAGTTATAGATTGAACATGTAGATCATTTCCCAGACAGAAAATATAGGCCTTTTCCAAAGTAGATATAATAATTTTTACTTACCCATTTTTTCCAGGGACAATATGCGGTTGATGCAGTCCTGCAAAAGCATAAACAAATAAGGAAAGCAATAAAAAATAACTGCAGCCAGTTCAGAACAAAACTCTACTCTATGCTTGACGTGTTGGAACATAAAGCTTGAAACTTGTAATCCCCTAAACATAATTAATATATAATTAGTGCACAAAGTAATTCAGAAATCATCATGGTCCCATTCAGCAATCCATTTGGCCATCAATTCACTTCAGAAACGAAAGTTTAGAAGCACAAATTCAAATTTTGCTCACTAGGAATTTGAATTAAATTGCCGTACAAAAAGTTACTTATAAAACTATATAATATACATGCAATGGAAAGCAAGAACTCTATTTGTATCCTAATATTCTGAAGGAAACTTCTTCTAGATTGATTGGGAGAAATAAAAGAATAGACTTTACAATCATATGGAAATCCAGAGTGCTAAGAGAAGCCTGCATCTTGGGACCTAAGACTAATTAACCACCGCTTTCATGTTTGACTGTGTATGATGGGCCACAATGTCCAGTAAGTATGAAATTGTTTGTGGTTCTGTGAAACCATTAATTCAGTATTTATTTGTAAGGACTAAAAATTTCTGCTCAAGGATTATGCACTAAGTTTGGCAATCAACCATAATTACACATTTATATTTAAAAACGACAATTAGATTAGCAATTAAAACATTTTAAATGGTCTAGAAGAATTTGGAAGTGGTAAATAGCATCACCCTTGTAGATCCAACCAGTTCATTTCATCTCTTCATACTCGATTTGCTGGGGAAGCCTGTTGCCCATAGTTCTTCATTTTGGTTTTTCATAGGCTAGACCATAAAAGGAACTGATATTAACCAGTGGACATATTTCAATTCCTTTTTAACATTTAAGGTTATTTCAGACTTTCACTAGACTTTCTTTCTAAAGAGCTTTATGAATTTTTACATGTATGCCTCCAGAACAGCAAACTGAGAATACATGTGGAGGCAACATGATTATTATGATCAATGTTACACCAAGTTTCTGCAGGCTAGGGATGTGTACCTGTGCAACTGGTGAGGCCACCCAAAATTTCAGGGGATGGCAAGGTATGTCAGGGGGCACAACATAATCAATGTTCAATCATTAGAAACAAACAATGAACTAAAAATAAATTAATTTTTTTAGAAATGCAATGAAATCCTCATGTATGATTCAAGAAAGCAATAACATCCCATGGATTTGCATAGTTTGATATTTAATGAATCATTCTATTTCTCATGTCATTACTAGAAGCAAAGGACTAAAATCAATGAAAATGAGAAGTAAGCCAGTCTTGTCACAAAGTTTTGCCCACATGAAAGCTAGAAATGAAACTTGTCACTGCTCCCCAATGCATTTATTGTCCAATCAATGAAAACATTACTGAAAACCCCTGTTGTTAAAAGTTATCAGCTATCAAGTTCCAAACCACTGCCCAACACGAGCAATCACCCTTCAAAATGATCAGTATCTTTTGATTTAGGGCTTTTCTTAGGAAAGTTAGTGTAGTAACTTAGTGTGGAAAAAGTCGCCAAAAAAATCGTGATTAAATCGATGAAGTCCAATTTTTTGGACTAGCCGATTTAATCGGCCGATTTTTTGGCGACTTTTTCCAAGTTAAAAAAGTTGGGATTAAATCGGGACATTTTCCAAAAAATCATGAGTGAGGTAGTTTCTTTAACGGCTTTTTAAATTTATTTTTTTAAATTGGGATTTTATTGAAAAAGTCGGGATAAGATAGGGAGTTTTTCCAAAAAATCGTGAGTGAGTAGTTTTTTTTTAACAATTTAAAAAAAAAATGAATATTTTATTATTTTGTAATTTTTTTTTATTTTGCAGACTTTTTGCCAATTTTTTCAAAAACCTCCCGATTTTAACAACTTTTTCGATTTCTGGACCCTTGACCATTAAATCCCGACTTCGAATTTTTCCACATTTGTTGGGACACACTAAAAATAAGTGGGAAAAAAATGGTACGTGTTTCTCTTTATTTTTATATTTCCTTCATTAAAAAATGTGTAGAAAATGGGTACACATACCAAATGTAACAGTGTAATATCCTGTTTTGACCTTTTAGGTGTTTTGAACCAAATTATGTGCCAAGTTTTAGAATGTCAAGAGTCAATTTATATAAATGAGCTTGTAGTTAAAAGATGTAAATATCTTGTATAAATTGCTATTGCTCAAGGCTAAAGCCCGACAAGTGAATGTCTAGGCATCTCTTTTTTACAATGTTCCACTAAGGTTCCGGGACGAGGGGGCGCGGGAGCGGCCTATGCAAAAGCTCCCTACCATTTTTTAGGAAACGTGGGGGAGCGTCAGGGTCTTAAAAATTTATAAAATAAATAAAATATAATTTATTAATTGAGTCCACTAGAACAATTTGGTTTGAATTGAAAAGCTGCAGAAGCTGGGAATTCATTGATTTGAATATCAATTTGACATATCCAAATTTATAATATCATATAAAATAATAAATTTAAAATTCTAATTCAACTTGGTCAAATTCTAATTTAGATTTTGGTCAGATAGAGGGAGAGCTTCAGCTTGATAAGGTAGCCACTGAATTCTGTGAAAAAGTAAATGAACAGATCAGGAACAGTTTACTATCAAATGACATTGACTGCAGGATGACCATCTGCGAACCAACTTGGGTGACCAACGATGGCATGGATAATTTGTCTACCTTATTAGAGCAATGCCATGCAGTTCAAACTTCAAACTAGCAGTGTATTTCAGGGGTGAAAATAATTTTCAGCCCTGAGAATTCAAGCTGAGCAACTATGCTCTGTGTAAATTTTGTAACTGTATAAATTCATATATAACGACAGTTCCTGAGATTTCTTGCTGCCCATAGTATTTTGTCATGCTTGCAGTAAACGTATGTTAGTCTATAGTCCACCCAATTATTTCCCACATGACATAGGTGCTACTTCCATAGTTTGTATGTCAAATGTCAGGCAAATTAAAAACACAAACTGAATGTCTCATATTCTTTGCCTGTCCCTCCAGTTATCTCCCCACTGTAATCCAGCCATCACTTGAGAAAAAAAGGAGAAGTTTTAAAAGGGAAAATTCATGTATGTGCTATATGGTCCAGCGAATTTCCATGATACTAACCCTCTAAAATAACGCTTGTTGAAACCAAAAGACAGCACAAGACGTTATCCCCATACAGAACATGAGTAGCTTTGTACCACTTTAGGTCTATTAAATCATAAACTATAAGCAAGGCCATTTTTTTGGGAGCGTGGGGAAACGTCCCCTCAGGGAAGGGAAACGTTTCCCTGGCACGTCCCCCTGAGTTTCCTCCATTTTGGGAGCATGGGGAAACGTCCCCTACTCGTCCCCAAGTCCCCCGAGCGCGGGGGAGCGAGGAAACTAGACCCCTAGGGGGGAGGGGGCGAGTCCACGTGGAACACTGGTTTAAAGTTCTGTTGGAATATTAAAAGAATCCATGAACCATTTTAAATGAAGAGTTAAAGGCATATCAAGCAAGTTTATATGATAATACTTTGGATACTTCGGAAAAAGGTTAATATAACATTACTTTGGTTAAAAAAAACAAAAACAAAATTATAAATCTACATGGCCCTTATATCAAGTACATATCAAGGAATATTTCAATTGATAAAGAAAGTAACTTTTTTATGGAAATATAAAAAATAAAAAAATAAAAATTATATTATTTATTTTTTAAAATGTGTTAAATATGATATAGTGGAAAAATGTAAATTGGTTTATATATAAAGTTAGAAGGATTATTTACCCATGAGGCATAAAGTGGATAGCGAGAGGGTGTTCTATCAAGGCACTCTGTGGTGTAAAGGTCATCAATTCGAAACTCTATGGACAAAAATATAGTCATGCTAAGGGCTTGTGTGGCCTAGGTTGGGTGCGATCTCTGGGTGATTTTGACGACTTAGATGCCCCTGGGTCGCAACTACTCAAGCCACTGGTTAGGCGTGTCAGTGACTAAACTACATGTTACCCACCAAAAATTGGGTTAACCGTTAGGAGAAAACTTTTCTCCTCCTTCGACAACCAACAAGCACATCACATGATTCTAGGACCCTCCACTTATTGCTCTGATCATATTTCTCTCTACCATCCAGCATTCCTTCTTGAAGGAATGTTGGTCATCCAATGGCAGGTACTTTAACCATTTTGTAATCGCGTGCTTTCACTTAATGTTTTGGGCATACTCATATGGATCAAGGGGTAAATTGGATGATTGATCAATCTTGACTATATTCTTGTTCCTTCACTTCACCTAAAAGGTTAGTCTTTGACTCTAGTCTAGGGGGACCTCCTCTGAGGCCTTAGGGTTTGAGGAAGGACACTACTAGGGAGGCTTTGATTGAAGTAGTGTGTCCATGATATCCCATACTTACCCCTTTCCATATTTCCTATTATTCTATCTCCATTCTTCAGACTGGTGGTCACTAGTCATGGGGATTGGCACCCTTTTATCCTCATCCTTAAGTTTGGGCCCAAAAATATTTGCCCTGGAGGTTGATGCAGCTAAAAGAATTAAAAACATAAGAAATCCACAAAAGAAAGAAAAGGATAAAACGCAAAAGATGGTTGGGACATTTGATTAGTGCATCGACAAAAGCCTAGCATGAGCTCTACCCCCCTCATGAGCACATCATGCTCCATTTATTAAAGGAACTATTGCATTGTTCCAACTCTATGAGCAAAAAATTAACTCATCATTAAAGGGTATTAAATGCTAAATCTCAAAAAGCAAGCTTGGGCTCCTAAGCCATGCATCCAAATCAAAGCAAAACATGAAGTAAAAGGTGCACCAGATGGGTGGAACAAAATGGCCATGGCAAGGGTTAACGCATGCTTCCACGATTGCTCCTTCCTTACATCTATACACTCAGTATATTAGATCTACATCAGTGAGTCAATTGGCTATGGCACCTTGCCCTGATGTCATTCCCACTTCGTTGCCACCATTTTCACACACACCTATGGATTGATATGCTAACTTGAGACATGTCGCTTTCCCTTAGGGTTGAAAACACTTAATAGAGTTATCCATCTAACCATCCCTAACATAAGGAGGTAACTTGTTTAGAAGGCTCAGTCTAGTTAAATATTTGAAGGTGATCTTTGTGTGAAGTGTTATTGTGCCCCCAACATTAAGTATGGTCCACTACGATGAATCCATAGTTATTATACCTAATGATTATTGATTTTCACTTGATTCTGAGAGGGTTTTGTTACGTGCATAGTAACATTGCACCTATGATGCATCCATATGTTCTTGGGACTTCATCTAGTTAGATATTTGAAGGTGAGCTTTGTGTGAAGTATTATTATGCTCCCAACATTAGGTATGGTCCACTATCATGGATCTATGGTTACTGTACCTAATGATTGTTGATTTTCACTTGATCTTGAGACATTTTGTCAGGTGATTTCATCACAGCCTCTTGAGATGATTGCCTTCCTTTTTCATTAGCATTGTAGAGGTCATTTTACCCATTCCAAAGAGAGAATATGAGCTTGTTGATGCAATGTTTCCTATCAAGTGCAAAGCATTGGCATACTTGATGACCCCACATGATACTTGACACTTTGAGGTACCTCCAAACACTTAAACGCTAAGCCTAAGAAGCTTGGTGTTAGAGATATTGATGATGTGCCCAGTGGACCCAGGGTGCCTCTAGTCTGGCCTTAACACTATTTGATGGGCATTACTTGTTCTGAAGCCCAAATGATGATGCTTATCCTTGTCATGATAGGAAAGGGCTTGCTCATCACTTTTGAGCCCTAAAGCTTGAGAAAGAGAGTGCCACATTACCCCTCTTTCCCGTTAATGGGTGATGGTGGGCACCATGGAGATGACGTCTTGGTATGGAGGCAACCTTGGATGCATGCCTATGATCTAGGAGCTACATCTAGGAGTATGGAGCACTCATTAGCCCACATGACACTTATTTGTGGCATCTATAGTTCATTTGGAGGGTGTCGTCATACTTGAGGAGGCCTTTCTCCCACATGCGTGGGCATTTATGGCATCTTTTGTTATGTTTTTGAGATATGAGGCTGCCTTGTAACCTTTATCTTGTGGAACACTTGAAGTAAACTTGTAAGTAGGGCTTCTTTACTTGTAGGGCTTCTCTTGATGGGAATGCTCCATGGAAAGCCTTCTAAGCCTTAAAATCTCTCAAGGCAATCACTCCAATAAAATTCAGGTTCAAATTTCTCTATGTGACAATAATGGAAATCCTCAACACTTCAATATGAAGGAGCCATTTGTGACTGCATATGCACCAGCATCTACAGAATGTAATTTCCTTTTTTAATGAAATTATGATTTTTCCTTATGGGAAAAAAGGAAAGGAAAAAAAGGAAGGAGCCATTTGTGCTTGATGGCATCTGTGAAGCCTAAAAATATGTGCCATTAGAAGGGGTTGTCTTAGGACTATACTAGTAGTGGAAGGGATTGGAAATCAGGATCTCCTATTTTACCCTATCTAAGCCTAAAAGGTGCAAGGACAATACATCGCAAGGGTTGCATGGTTCCGTGACAAGAGGCTGAGAAATTTCCCTTAATGTAGTGAATCCAGGATACTCGAAAAAATTCTTTAGGGGTGTTCCTTCACCCATCTATGTTGGAAAATAGTGCAGCAGAAAATTGTCTCTCTTGAGGAAGCATTCAATAACACATATCAGTGCTCAGAGACTGCAAGTCCTCCTAAGTCACTACAGTGATCTTTGGCAGTGTATTCTTGCTTCTATTTTGTACTCCTTTTGGAGAATGCAATCGAAGTATGTTTCTGAAGATGTCGGTTTTGTAAGTAAGTTTCAGAATTTGGTCTATGATGTGGTAAGTACTCAAACCAAAGCCATGGGATTTCTGTTCATTAAACATGTCACAAATATCTCTGTCAAAGCCAGGGTATTCCAGATAGTAGAGTAGTGAGGCCTCGGGTCTCCCCTCAGCGGCCCCCCCCCCCCCAATCCCCCTTTTTGGGCAGCCAACTGGTACCCTCAAGACCATCGCAGAGGTGCCAAAAAACACATCAGTTCACTCAAAACCAGAGCATCAAATGGTTTAGTCCCATTGACCTATTTATGGTCATTCGTTGGACATTAATAAAATTTTATTATCAGTCAGTGCTTATTCAAAGTTTCAAACCTTATTGTGGTGCTGACTGCATTAAGGAAGCTAATATGTATTCTATAACTTTATCTGTTGTTTTATATAGGATGTATTTTCTCAAAAACAACTGGAGGTGAAAGTAGCAAAAAGAAACCAGGGATTCTTGAATGAGCAGACACAAAATGTTTTAAGGATGGAAAGGAAAAAAAAATTAAATAGTAGTGGAATACAAGAATGAAATCCATGAGGCCTTGGGTGGTCTTGGAGAATGCCTATCAGGACTGGAAAAATAAACCGGGAAAATCCAATGTAGAATATAAAAAGCTACTATGTCATGTCATCAGATAACAAGGAGAGATTCAACAGCGTCTAGACTATCTACAAAATTGTTAGGAAAGAAATTGTGATTCAAGGTATCTCCTATGGAAGAAAAAGGAAAGGATCTCTGGAGAAGCAGTACAAATTCCCAAGCCAGCAAAAAACGAGGACAAAGACCTGTTTGAGACCTTCCCCAGCAAAACAAGTCAAACCCAAAGAAAGATAAAAGAATGATGTTTCCAGCCCATTTCATTTGAACTGCTAGAACTACTTTTAGAATAGTAAAACAATGTATTTCTTGTGATTGTTTGGAAAATTTTACGTGTGATAAACAGATAAAAATTCCAGGACAGAACCCTGATTTTGTCATTTCAACTTGTCCTTTTTTGTAAATCCCTGATATTATTATTCTTTTTAATAACAAGAAAGATGTTAAGACTCTTCGGTTAGAAATCATTGAAAGACTCATATTTATAATCATAGATATTAGATTCAATGGGTTGAACAACAACAAAAATAGTTAAGACTCTTGGGTTATAAATCATTGGAGGACTCATTTAGGTGCAAAAGCTAAAATTATGATTTCTCAATTAAAAAAGACTCAACCCAATGAATCTAATATCTATGATTCACATTTTTCTATAAGAGGTAAGCATGATTTGAAATTTAGCAAAATAGGAGAGTATACCTGATTCTTGCATTCTTCCCATGTGCAATAAATCCCAGGATTGTACCCTTTCCGCACAGCGTAATAAAGGAACTTCTTCTTGGCCATGATCAGTTGAGATGGCTAGGAACATGTCTGTAAACATAAAGTAAAAAAGAATTCTTGGTCAGGGAACACCCCAGGCCTTCCTTAAAACAATGTGACTCTGAAGTATGAAAGATATGACCATTATATCTAAAAGTATATTATAGATTTCATTTACAAAGTGCTCTGAACTAAGTTGCAGGAAATGTTGGAGAAGGGTCCGTTTCCGGCCGGAAACGAGGAAACTTGTACCGTACGGCCTGGAAACGCGTTTCCAGCCGTACTGGCCCATTTAACAAGGAGGAAACGTGGTCAGTACGGCCGGAAACGCGTTTCCAAGTCGTACGATGGAGTTTCCTCTTCTAAATTGACTTTTTCATGTATTTTTTTTCGCTTCTAATTTTTTATTGGGTGACTAAAATATCTTCTGGATGCCTCTCAAGTTATAAAAAAGAGGATTGTTTTGAGTGGGGCAACCTACTGTTCAAGCCTATGGCCCTAGTGTTGATATGCAGTTCATGGCAATGTTAAATTCTTAAAGTAAAAGTGACACTCCCCTTTATTTTTCATTTTCAGTTCATGGTAATGTTAAAATGAAAAATAGAGAATGTCACTTTTACTTAAATTTTTAACATTACCATGAAATGACTCAAGATGTTTGAGAGTGGTTTCGCCCTCATTGGATTTCATATGGAGAAAGTAGAATTTTAGATCTCACTCAAAATTTAGCAGACTTGTCTGTTTTTCAGGATTTTAGGATTGGGGGGATTGTAATGTTTCCATTGGATTTTGTCATGTACTAGGGTATGGAACTTGTATTTAATCAAGAGAACTAAGCCCTCTATGCAAGGGAGACTCCCAATAATCAAGAGCACGTAGGATACTAGGGTATGGAACTTGTATTTAATCAAAAGCACTAAGGTCGTTCGACTATGTAGGACGAGACTCCCAATCAAGCACGATACAAGAAATTAGAAATTTCTCGTGGCTGATTTTGGATATTGCTATTTTCATTATGTGATCATTCATGAGTAAATGTGATGTAAATTTAGAGACTTATTGTTTATGCATTGACAATTTAATCATAGTGTAATAAATTAGAATGTATCATATATGCTTTATGATTGCACATATTTCTTAAATGTCCTACTAATATATATATTATATATATAATATATATATATTATATATTTGCGTTTCCCCGTTTCCAAAATTTGGGGGGGTCACGTTTTGTACCCGTGCCCGTTTCGGAAACTCGTACCCGTTTCCCCGTTTCGTGCAACTTAGGTTTTGAATTGCATTTGAGGATTACAAACCAACACCAAATAATGAAGTAAAACTGTAAAATGAAACAACCTGAATTGTTCATATCAATGCATGGTCAATATGGTTTCGGGAAACACATGGTCATTATTAATGATTACTAGAAATATCTTTATCAACATTTAAATCATACCTATCATATACAAAACAAAAGAAAAACAAACATCATCTCTGATTAATTATTGACACAAATGCAAGACACAAGATTAATATTATCTATGTAATCTCCCAGCTATAAGGCACCCAATAATGTTCTTTGCCCCAATTTGAAAGGATGATGGGAAAACTTTCTATGGGAAGCTGGAAATCTATATCTTGATTATGATTACAAAAATCAATTGTGTGCCCGTGCTATAAAAAAGCAAACAAAACTTTTCACATTGATTGGATCAAACTTATAGGATTACTAGCTAATATCCATGTAATCTCCCAGCAATAAGGCACCCTAAAATATTCTTTGCCCCAATTTGCAAGGATGATGGGAAAACTTCAATGCCAAATATTGAAAACTTTCTATGGGAAGCTGGAAATGTATATCTTGATTATGATTATCAAAATCAATTGTGTGCTCATGCTATCAAAAACCAACCGAAACTTTTGAAATTGATGGAATCAAGAGTCAAACTTATAGGATTACTAGCTACTATCCTAGAAACTAAAAAAATTTGCTACATAATTGTCTTCCCACTAGCCTGTAGAGTTGCTTATGAACAATCAAATTAGATTAAGAGGGATTCATCTACCCAAACACTTGTGTGATGCAGACTTCAACCTTGAAGAAAAAAGGAGCAAACCAAAGATTAGATTTAAAATATGCATTGTTATTGTTGATATGATATGACTGCAAAGTAGATTTATACATATATTTATAATCCACAAAGGATGCATTGATCATTTCATTGCTCACAAGTCACAACTACTATCGTAGTGTTAACTAGTCATTCATATTAAGTATTGGGGGTTTTTGTAGTGCATTATATTAGATATCATTTTTGGGATTCAACTGCGTTAAGTAAGTCATTCAGCAATGACCATTTCCATGAGAGGTAGTCGTAACTAACTAATTTCTCATGATTTTTGAATAGTCCACTTAGCACTCATTGCATCAGGTGATGCTCACAGGGGTGAAGAAGTGGGATTGAAACTAGTGAAATGAATCATATAGCGTCAATCATCACTTCCGGGGCTTGCACCCAGTAACCAGGTCTTCCCTGGAGGTCATCACCCATCCCAGATCGCCTCTGGCTCAAGCGCGCTTAACTGTAGAGTTTTCCCCACAATCAAGCCCACTTAGCTTGCTACCACATTTGCAAAACCTTAGCAAGTATTGTGCCTCATGAACCATTCAAGTAGAGTTCCCTTTACTCTTTTGAATTAAGTATTGGGGGTTTTCAACTTTTTGCACGAGTAAAGGGAACTCTACTTGAATGGTTCATGAGGCACAATACTTGCTAAGGTTTTGCAAATGGGGTAGCAAGCTAAGTGGGCTTGATTGTGGGTAAAACTCTACAGTTAAGCACGCTTGAGCCAGAGGCGATCTGGGATGGGTGACCTCCTGGGAAGCCCTGGTTACTGGATGCAAGCCCCGGAAGTGATGATTAACGCTATGTGATTCATTTTAGTAGCTTCAATCCCACTTCTTCACCCCTATGAGCATCACCCAATGCAATGAGTGCTAAGTGGACTATTCAAAAATCATGAGAAATTAGTCAGTTACGACCACCTCTTATGGAAATGGTCATAGATGAATGACTTACTTAACACAATTGAATCCTAAAAATGATATCTAATAGTCATTCAAAATTAATAATTGGGTTTATAATAAAAACAATAATATAATATAGAAAGGATGTTATAGAACATAGTATTCCTTTAAAAGATGAAAATGCTAAACCATTTAAGCATAGACTTAGGCAGATTAATCCTAAGTTAGCCCCTCTTGATCAGAAAGAATTACAGAAAATGCTCGTTGCAGGTGTCATTAGACAAACTCAACATTCTTCTCGGTGCTCGAATTTGGTAATTGTTAGAAAGAAGAATGGTACTTATTGAAGAATCTAGGGCAATTCATGGCTTAGTGATTCTTCACAGACTTAATGATAACAGTTTGTGTTGTATTCTTCAATTAACTTTGTTATGTTAGTGTGTTCTTCAATCATCAAACAATTATCAAAATAGAAGATCAAGAATAGTACAAGTACAAAAGATGTTGGCTCCAAGCTAGGGAAAACCCTCTCCTCTTGAGAGTAATACCCTTAAATCTCTTCTTATAGATATTTAGATGATGAATACCAAGACCCTTGACAAAATAGACACAAGGTTACCTCCAAGATGTTTGTCACTGTCCTCTGCTCTGTTTGGCCTACAATTCACAGTCTATATACTTGATATCACTATACTCCTCCTCCTTATGTCTTCGTTGTCTAGTGACAGTCTTCGACTCCTTTTCTCGGCTGCCACAGTTCTTCGTTTATGTTATTAGTCTGTCATGCTCTTCGTTGGTTATAATAGTGATAAGACGGGCCACCACCAAGAGTTATATTGAACGCAGTCATTGTGTATAGATACACAGTCCTTTGATGACTTTCGAGAGCTATCATAGTGAATGGATATTGACTTCGGAGAGACTTCCGAGAGCTTGACACGATGTATATATATCATAGGCAGACTTCTGAGTTATTACCCCTACTCACTGTGTATGCGTACCTTTCTTCACTAGTTGTATTATGAATTAATCCAAAGACTTGTTACATTTGACTCCACGTCACTCCTTATATATATGGGCCAACGATGGTGCATTGAGCCGACAGGAGTGCCTTGAATCTAGGTCGACATATCATCAAGGAGATCACTGCATTTTTGTAGAGCCGATTTGCACGATGATTGTGACACTTGTTCTTGCAACGTAAACCTTTGACCTTACGACTTTTATAATACTTACGATGAAACATAAAATCCTAAAGACATCAAGAAGAAGTCTTTGACCTATGGTAAACACATCTTGCTCATGAAACCCATGATGCAAGGAATATAATTTTCTTCATAACATTATAATTGCAAGTCATAATGAAAACCGAACCTAGTTACATTTTCTTCAACACTCCCTCTTAACTAGGGAGGTATTCATTAAATGGTACAAGGCTATTCAACACTAAAGAGATCTCATCAAAAGAGTCGGATTAGTAATCCATCTGTATAGTATCATTATAACCAACACTGTCACATAACAAGGCCTTGACTAACAGCTCTATCTCTTAATAGATCAGAGCACAATGTTGGCGAGACCAATGATGATAGACAGCTTCATCATTGTCTCTCAAGGTACATAGCCACCCAGGAGCTCACTGAGTATGACCTTCTAGGACTATTCTTATCTTGGGTCCCCATCCCTCAAAGAATATCGGTCCTATTGCCTACTCTTATCTTGGATGCCCTACACATCCTCAAAGAGTATCGGATGCCAAATGATTACTCAGTCCTCCATCCTTTCTTCAAAACGAAGACAAGAATGATGTGTTTATCTCTCCCTCTCAACCAGGGAGGATCTGTCAACCAAACCAAGCTTATTTCTAAAATACATAAGCTTTTTAATGGGTAGAGACTTCGTCAAAATGTCAACAGTTTGATCATCGGTGAAGATATACTCCAGCTTCAGCACACCATCATGTACCAACTTTCGAATGTAGTGGTATTTGTTGTTTATGTGCTTCGTTTTCCCATGAAATACTAGGTTCTCGAATAGTCTTATACAGCTGGTATTATCACAATGTATTATGATAGGGTCCAACAGTCCTACAAACAAATCAGATAACATTTTTCTTAGCCAGACCGCTTCCCTGCTTACTTCACAGGCTGCAACGTACTCGGCTTCAGCGCTACTTAAGGCCACTATCTCTTGCTTTTTGCTCATCCAAGAGACCATAGAGGATCCTAGGCTAAAACATCCTCCTATAGTGCTTCTTCCATCCTTCTCACTTCCACCCCAGTCAAAATCAGTGAATCCTTCTAGATTGATGCTTCTTCCCTTTTCATACTTTCGACAATAATGGATGGTTCCTTGTAGATATCTTCGTATGTGTTTTGCAGCTATCCAATGATCATGTCTCAGCTCTATTTAAAATTGGTTGAGAATTTTTACTGCAAAACATATGTCTGGTCGAGTATTCACTAGATACATCAGAGATCCTACTAGTTGTCTAAGTACGATTTACTGGACTGGATTCAGAGTTTCTTAGCATCTTCAAGTTTGTGATCATCAAAGTAGTCATGGGTTTGCATTCCATCATATCAAATTTCTTTAGTAATTCGATCACATACTCTTTTGTACCAAGTAGATTTCATTTGGTTCTTGCCAAACTTCTAGACCCAAATAGTAGTGCATGAGTCCTAAATCCTTCATATCAAATTCAGCTGCCAGCAATTCTTACATTCTTGAATTCTTTCTTCGATTCCAGTGATTAGAAGATCGTCTACATATAGGAGTATGATGACGGGTTCATCATTTTCTATTTTGATGTAAAGGTTTGGATTTGTCGTGCTTTTCTTGAAACCCAATCTTTGCAAGTATGCATCCATTCTGGCATAACTTGCCTTAGGAGCTTGCTTGAGGCCAGAAAGTTCCTTCTTTAATCTGCAAATATGAGCCTTTCTATCCTTTACTTCATATCCCAATGGTTGTTCGATGTAGACTTCTTCATCTATGGTACCATTCAGAAATGTTGTTTTGAAATCCATTTGATGTACCTTTCATCCTATGGAGGCTGCTAGAGATATCAGAGATCGGATCGTGGTGTACCTTGTTGTGGGAGCAAAGGTTTCTTCATAATCAATGCCTTCTTCTTGAGAGAAGCATCAAGCCACAAATCTTGCCTTAAGTTTGTCAATGCTTCCATCTACAGCATGCTTGATTTTATATAACCATTTAGAGGTTACCACTGATTTGTCATCTGGGCTTGGGACAATTTCCCAAACTCCATTCTTCATGATAGGTTGGTATTCCTCATTCATTGCATCTTTCCATTTTTTATGTTTGGCTGCTTCTTCAAAGGTAGAAGGTTCTTCTTCAATGAGCTTTGATACGTATGTTGCATATCTTGAGTACCTTTTTGGTTTCTTGCTTTCCCTGAAAGTTCAATTTGTCGTGCGACCTTTTGCTTCTTGAAGAGTGGTTGTTAACCGGTTAGGTCTTTTCCTTCCTTCAGGGACAGTCATTGGTTCACTGGGACCTTCTTCTTCTTGATGAGAGACTTCTCCTTCATTAGTAGCTTCTTCCTCAAAAATAGGAAGATCCTCCTCATCAAAATCAGATGGGAGATCCTTGGATTTCTTGAAGGCAATGCTTTCATCAAAGATTACATCTCTACTTACTTCTATTTGATGTCCTTCCTTTATGTAGATTCTGTAGGCTTTAGAAGAGATGTTATATCCAACAAAGATTCCTTTCTTGCTTGCAGAATCCAGCTTCTTCCTTTTCTCCTTGGGAATGTGAATATATACTGGACATCCAAATATTCAGAGATGATAAATATTAGGTTTCTTCCTAGTGAAGACTTCTTCTGGAATTACATTTCCAAGTGACCTGTGAGGACTTCTATATTGAATATATAATGTGGTTTTTGTTGCTTCTCCACACATGAATTTAGGTAGATCTTGATCATGGAGCATAGCCTTGACACTTTCTTCCATAGCTATATTCTTTCGTTCAACTACTCCATTTTGTTCAGGATTATAAGGAACAATAAGCTCCCTCTTAATCCCAACCTCCTTACAAAAAGCAATGAGTTCTTTGGAAGTATATTCACCTCCATTATCTGATCTTAGGATCTTTATCTTTCTTTCTGTAAAATTCTCTAACTTTGTCTTGAATTCTTGAAATTTTGTGAATACTTCATCCTTGGATTTAAGTAGATAAACCCAAGTTTTTCTTGAATGATCATCGATGAATGTAACATAGTATAGATGACCTCCAAGAGATTTGGACATGGGTCCACATACATCAGAGTGAATGAGATCTAAAATCTCTTGAGCTCTTGATGTACTATTTGCAAATGGTTTCTTTGCAATCTTTCCCAAGGCACAGCCTTTGTAGATTCCTTCATGTTCATCTTTAAGATTTGGAATCCCATTTACAATGGAATTTAGCGCTGGTAGAATTTTGTAATGGAGATGGCCAATTATCTATGCCATAATTCACATGGGCTTTATCTCGATGTGGACAAGTGCTTGATTTTGAGGAGATGAGAGTATGTATAGTCTGCCTTCTCTAACTCCAATGACCCTAGCCTTTTCAATGCTTGATTCTTTAGCCCAAACCATTACTTTACCATCTATAAAAGCAACTCTATCTCCTTTTTCTTCTAGAGATGAAACTTAAATTAGATTTTTGTACAAACCTGGAACATATAATATGTTGTTGAGATAAATGTTGCCTCCACCTTCTAGCACAATTGATGTTGATCCAATTCCTTTAACGGTATAGCTCTTGTTGTCACCAAGCTCCACTAAGTATGAGGATTTTCCTTTAGACATGGTCTTGAGTTGCTTGTGATACCTGGTCATATGCCTTGAAGCTTCGTTGTCTATTACCCATATGTTTTCATCTTGGAAAGTTCCGAAGAGAGCTGAGAACAGTTCTTCATTTCTTGAAGCCTTGAGATCTTGGGAAGAGAAGAATTTATTCCACATTGTTTTGAAGAGAAGAATTTATTCCACACTGTTTTGAAGTATTGCTTGATTAGGCCAGCGAAAGATGAACACTTCTTCACAAGCTTTTCCATGATATAGTTGATCTCCTTCATGCCCTCCATGAACCATAGCTCTGATACCATGTTGAAGAATCTAGGGCAATTCATGGCTTAGTGATTCTTCACAAACTTATTGATAACAATTTGTGTTGTCTTCTTCAATTAACTTTGTTATGTTAGTGTGTTCTTCAATCATCAAACAGTTATCAAAATAGAAGATCAACAATAGTACAAGTACACAAGATGTTGGCTCCAAGCCAAGGCAAAGCCTCTCCTCTTGAGAGTAAAACCCTTGAATCTCTTCTTATAGATATTTAGATGATGAATACCAAGACCCTTGACAAAATAGACACAAGGTTACCTCCAAGATGTTTGTCACTATCCTCTGCTCTGTTTGTTATACAATTCATAGTTTATAGACTCGATATCACTGTACTCCTCCTTATTTCTTCGTTCTCCAGTCACAGCCTTCGACTCCTTTTCTCGGTTGCCATAGTTCTTCGTTTATGTTATTAGTCCTTCATGCTCTTCATTGGTTATAATAGTGATAAGAGAGGCCACCACCGAGAGTTATATTGAACGCAGTCACTGTGTATATATACATAGTCCTTCGATGACTTTCGAGAGCTATCACAGTGAATGGATATAGACTTCTGAGACCCTGACACGATGTATATATATCGTAGGCACACTTTTGAGATATTACCCCTGCTCACTGTGCCTGCATACTTTTCTTCGCTGACTGTATTATGAACTGATCCGAAGACTTGTTACATTTAACTCCATGTCACTCCTTATATATATGGGTCAAGGTTAGTGCATTGAGCCGACACGAGTGCCTTGAATCTAGGTTGACATATCATCAAGGAGATCACTGCATTTTTGTAGAGCCAATTTGCACGAGGATAGTGACACTTGTTCTTGGAGCGTAAACCTTTTACCTTATGACTTTTATAATACTTATGATGAAACATAAAATCCTAAAGACATCAAGAATAAGTCCTTAACCTATGGTAAACACACCTTGCTCATGAAACCCATGATGCAAGGAATAATAGATTTCTTCATAACATTATATAATCACAAGTCATAATGAAAACCAAACCTAGTTACATTTTCTTCAACAGTGCTATCAGGCTGTGCGTTGAGTTCCAAAATCTTAACTTGGCTTGCAAAAAAGACAATTATCCTCTGCCTAATATGGAAAATATGCTTCAAAGGATAACAAGATCTGATATGATGTCATTATTGGATGGGCTTTTTTGGCTACAATCAGGTCTAGGTTAAGGAAGAAGATCGTCACAAGACTACCTTCACCATGCCTTGGGGTACCTTTGAATATCTCAAAATGCCTTTTGGTTTAACAAATGCAGGGGCTACTTTTCAGAGGGCTATGGATTATGCTTTCAAGGAATTAATTGGCAAGATCATTGAAATTTACTAGGATGATCTCATTGTTTTCTCAAAAGATGGTAAGGCAATCCCACCAAATCTGTGTTTAGGGAAACCGAAGGGAAGTTATTGGGACACATCATTTCTAAAGATGGTATTAGGATTGACCCTGAAAGGGTTGAAGCCATTCAACAGATCCCCTTGCCGCATAATCTTAAGTATCTTCAGGCTTTTCTGGGAAAAACAAGCTTTCTAAGGAGATTCATTCCAAACTATGTGGAAATTGCCAAACCAATCCAGTATCTACTGAAAAAGGATAAAAAATTTGTTTGGAAAGATGAAGGTAAAATGGGATTTTAGGTTATTAAAATTTCTATAGCTAAAGCTCTTGTCTTAGTCAGCCCAGATTATTCAAAGGACTTTATGGTTTTTTCATTTGCATCCGAAGATACTATAGCAAGTGCTCTATTATAGAAAAACAAAGAAGGTCATGAGTAGCCTATAGTCTTCATGAGCAAATCCTTGCAGAATTCAGAATTAAAGTACATCATTATGGAAAAACAAGCTTATGCATTGGTATCAGGGTTGACCCTGAAAGGGTTGAAGCCATTCAACAGATCCCCTTATTGCATAATCTTAAGTCTCTTCAGTCTTTCCTGGGTCAAAGAAACTTTCTAAGGAGCTTCATTCCAAATTCTGCGGAAATTACCAAACCTATCTAGTGTCTGTTGAAAAAGGATGAAAAATTTGTTTGGAAAGATGGAGGTAAAATAGGATTCCAGGATATTAAAATTTCTATAGCTAAAGCTCTTGTCTTAGTCAGCCCAGATTATTCAAAGGACTTTCTGGTTTTTTCATTTGCGTCCGAAGATACTATAGCAGGTATTCTATTACAGAAAAACAAAGAAGGTCATGAGCAGCCTATACCCTTCATGAGCAAATCCTTACAAAATTCAAAATTAAAGTATAGCATTATGGAAAAACAAGCTTATGCATTGGTCAAGTCCCTTAAGCTTTTCAGAACATATGTGGGTTATTCCAAGATCATTGCCTTCGTTCCACACTCTGATATCAAGGATACATTAACTCAAACCGACTGCTTAGGAACTCGTGCCAGATGGGTAGCTAGAATTCAGGAATATGATCTTGAAATTAGACCAACCAAGCTTGTCAAAGGTCAAGGATTAGCTCTGAAGTTAATAGAAAGTAATGAGAAAGCTTTAGAGATGGTTTGCCAGAATGAAATGGCTGATCCTTTTATCTCCCCCAAGCTTTAGAAATTAGAAAGGATTGAATGGTATAAGGACACTATTTATTATTTGACAAATTTGACATGTCCTAATCACTCGGTAGCACATAAAAGGAGGGCTCTCAAATTAAAGGCATCTAAATATTGTATTCTAATTGATGGCCTTGGAAGGAGACATCTTGATGAGAGAATACTCAGGTGCATTGATGAGGACGAAGCTAAGAAGCTTATCACTAAGTTCCATGCAAGATGTTGTCGGGGGCATTTTCCAACAAAGACCACAGCCCACAAGATCCTATGTGCAGTTATTATTGGCCTTTCATTTTCTCAGATGTGCATAAATTTGTCAAAAGTTGCCAGGAATGCCAATGTTTCACAAGAATGCAAAAAATAGCAGCCTTGCCTCTTCATCCGATTGTAGCAGAAGCCCCTTTCCAACAATGGGGGTTGGATTTCATTGATAAATTTAGCCAAAATTCTAGTAATGGCTATTCATGGATTTTGACTGCAACAGATTACTTCACAAAGTGGGTTGAAGCCATTCCAACCAAGCATGCCACAAAGAGGGTTGTCATGGATTTTACTGAAAATCAGATTATCACTCGATTTGGTGTCTCGGCCAAGATCACAACAGACAACGCTAAAGCCTTCAGTTCTTCCGAGTTCTCTTCTTTATGTTTCAAACTTTCAAATATGGTATTTTCCTATCTCATTCTACGAATTATTACCCCCAAGGAAATGGTCTTTTTTAATCAAGTAACAAAAATCTGATAACCGTCATCAAAAATATTGTGGGGGACAATAAGCGGTCTTGGGACAATAAGATTAAGTATGCATTATGAGCAAACAGGATCACAAAAAAAAGAGCTACTAGGAAAAGTCCTTTTGAGCTTGTTTATGGTTTGGAAGTAACCTTGCCAGTCCATCACAAGCTTCCAACTTATCAGCTTCTACAATAGTTTACAAAATATAAGGATGCAGTGCAAAAAAGAAATGATCAGATTATGGAACTCGATGAGGCGTGCAGAAATACTTTTGATAACTTATGTCAAAGCCAGGACAGAACAAAGGAAGGATTCAACAAGTCATCCCAGAATGGGTCTCTACAAGTTGGTGATATGGCGTTATTATGGCATCGCAGAAATGAGAAGCCCAGAAGTCACGAAAAACCCGACAGTCTATGGCTTGGGTCGTATATCATCAGAGGAAATGTTGGAGCAAATTCTTTTTATCTAGATACTTTGGAAGGCGATCTTGTAGAGATGCCAGCAAATGGGAAGATGCTCAAATTGTACTATAGAGATGACATCTAATGCCATGGGGCATCTTTTGTATAGTATGTCTAACCCTACTCCTTTTTTTTTATGTCATTAGTCAGTTTTATTTCACGCATTTAAGTTATATGTTTTTACCATTTCAGTTTGTTAGAGTAGAGTTTTCTATTCCAACAAATATCCTATGTATGCATGATGATTTCGATTTTGAATGGATATCTATCTAATGTATTTATGTTTCTTGGATACAGGATTCTGGATTCTCACATTGCTTCATGGAAGCAATGTGTCCCCATGTGGAGCCAAATGTTGCACCCATTTTTTCAACATTCCAAGGAAGCGAGATCCAAAGACTTGGAAGGAATTTTTTCAAAGTTCAGAATTATCAACCAGCCATCTATCATGTCACTATAAACCCATTCTGCAAATTTGTAATGTAAATGATGCTAGTACGACTTTTTAATTATGTAACAACCTAGGTAAGTCTATGATTTTGGCAACGAATTTCATCCTAGGAGGTTTTTCATCTCACTGATTATCTGTGTTTCTAAACATGGATGATCGGCAGAGTTTTTCCCTCCAACCTCACCCCAAAGCTAGGGTGGAATTTATTGTCGAAGTCTTAGGTGAGTCCTGGTGTTTTAATCGAGTCTTTTGTAAAAGTGATTTGGGAATAATTTAAGTTATTTGGCTAAATTATTTTATTATAGATCACTTGGTCTACTAGATCATATTGTGTCGCAGAAATGGGTGTAGGAATTTACAAGGTAAGTTCCTCAAATAGAACACCGAAGGACACCACTCACAAACAGATCACATATCAATACACCAGTATTCTTGATGTGGTTAAAACCCTCAAAGAGGGAAACAGTCCACGACCTGAGCCAACGCGGCCACTTCAGGCAATTTATTAATAAAAGAAAGAAAATTTACATAAGCTTCTCTCATGAACAATCACCCTACAAATGACTCTCTATGCTCTTTAAATAGAGATCATGGACCAATCGCGTGTTAAGCCACAAATCAAGTGTCAGTAATATTGAGGAGAGAATGAACCGTCAAATCACTTAATGTCTAGAACATATCATGACCGTCAGATTGTAAGTTACAAAAGTACATAGTTAAGAAACACACTTTACCTAACTCTACACTAGACCAAGTTATGCTTAACTATTTCCTATGTGTCGGAATATCCTAACATCCCCCTTTAAGAACAACTTGGGATAGGATTGAAAGATGTACAAATATGACACAATAGGAGAAGGAGGCATTAGAGCCTATCCCCCCTTAGTGACAACTTCCTGAACTCCAACCATAAATCGAAGTTTAGTAAACTTTGCCTCCGTGAGAGTCTTTGTAAAGATGTCTACGACTTGATCATCAGTTGAGACAATATTGCACTTCAAGAACATGGTCATGAATGAGCTTTCTGATGAAGTGCATGTGTAGTTCAATGTGTTTGTTGCGCTGATGTTGGACTGGATCTTTGCATAGTTGAATGGCACTTCGATTATCACACCAAAGTGTAGTCGGATGTTACTGCTAAAAACCAAACTCTGATAGGATCTGACGAAGCCACAGGGCTTCCTTACTAGCTTCTACGGAGCCACGATACTCTACTTCTGCTGAATAAAGAGAAATGGCACTTTGTTTCTTGCAAGCCCATGTCATAGGTCCAAAACCAAAAGTGAAGACATAACCTTCAGTAGACTTGCGATCATCAGGGTCACCAGCCCAATCGAAATCAATGAAACCAACCAATAAAGGGGATGCTTCTGCACTGTAATGAATCCCAAACTGAAATGTACCTCGAACATAACGAAGTATTCTTTTAGCTGCTTTCCAATGACTTTCATGTGGGTTTTGCATAAACCGAGCAATAAGGCCAACAGCAAAGGAAAGGTCAGGACAGGTATGGGTCTTATGGGGAGAAGCTGCCAACACTATCGTATATGTTCAAAATAGAAGCCCACATCAAGCATTGGATTTCAAGATACCCGAAGAAGTTTTCAATAGTAAGAAACTTGATGTTTCTCATTTTAGAATATTTGGTTGTCCCGTGTGTTTTAGAACATCCGAGTTCAAAGGCAGTCAAAGGTATACCTTGATTACGCCAAAGAGAAGTCAATGGTGACTTCCAAATAGATCAGATATGCAACAGATGGCAGCATAAAAGAAAGATTCGAGAAGGTTCTCTCAGAAAGAGGGAGAGGATCATGACAAGACATTTGCTCCAGTTGTGAGATACACCTCTATTAGAATTATTATCATTGCTTTGAAAATTGCACTAGATCATTTTTCTCAATGAAGTAATTGAGGAGGGAGAAGTGTACATAGAGCTACCTCAAGGCTTTAAAGTACATGAGAAGAAGTCTCATCATTGAAGAAGGCTTTGTACGATCACAAGCTGACATGTTGGGCTTGGTATTCTTGGATATCTAATGAGTCTTGGTTGATCTTGTTATTATATGATTTGTTTCTAACATAAGCAAAAGGACTCATGTGTCAGAGGGAGCAGTTGTGCCAGAAAGATTTGCTTCCATGGCAAAGGGAGCAATCAGGGAGCCTTGTACCAAGACATGGTATAGAAGGAAGCAAAATGGCTTCAGTACTATTCTTCAGTCAAGCAAATTGTTGACAAGCCTCTGTTCCAAAATGAAGTTTGAATACTTCGAGGACAAGCTTGGAGTGATTGAGCATGTCTCTCTCAGCAAGAGGGAGTGATGAAATTGCAGCATCCAGGACAATCATTCTCCCTGGGTCAGGTTGACCAAGATCAAGGAAAATGATCCAAGTGCTAGCATCAGGGACAGACATTCTCCCTATGGTCAAGTAGAGTGTGGCCTTTGGAGATTCACCATGTGTCAAAGAAATTGAACAGAATGATGGTGAACCAAGACTAGTTAGTATACCATGGGCCAGAAGTGCTAACCAAAATCATGGTGACTAGTTGATGCTAAAGATGTACCATGTGTCAGGAGTACCGACCAGGATTATGGTGAGGATGCACCATAGGTTAGAGGTACCGACAAAAATTATGGTAGCTTGTTGATGTTGATGATTTACCATGTGTCACAGTTGTTGACCAAATTATGGTAATTAGATAATGTTGATGTTGTTGATTTACCATGTGTCAAAGTTGTTGACTAGATTATGGTAATTTGATGATGTTGATGCAAATGAATTTTATAACCTTTTCTCAGAGAAATTTGTCAATATGAGAACATTTAGATAGTCATTATGAATAACTCCCTAGCTAAGAGGGAGTGTTGAATTTTGTAGCTATGGTCGGTATTCATTATTTATATTTTGCCCTTGAAATATATATAATGAAAATGTAGGACATGTTCTTCATGTCATTTTATTATTAGCCCTCAAAATGATTAATGTAAGACATGTTCTTCATGTCGAATTCAAAAGAGAAATTTTGAAATTTGAAATTTAAGTTATTTGCCTCCAAATTGTAAAGTTAGCCCTCCAAGGAGTCAAGACGGCTTGCCCCTATGATCACACCCATTTGGCCTCCTAGACAAGTATAAATAGAAGCTTGCTGCAGGGCCGAGAAATCGACAAGAAGGTAGTATGGGAGGTGACCAGTTGGCATCGGCAGACCCGAGGTTGTCAGGCATAGGAGGACAGAGGCAGACAGGTGGAAGGCGGCAAGAGTGAACGGCATTCAGGGTAGGAAGTTCCATAAGCACATGAACGTAAACATAGAATGGCAATCGGCTGTGAAACGGAGTTCAAGTTGAAGCTAAGATGCACTGCCATCTCCTACCCTCAGCACGCGCTTGAAGCCGGAACAGGGAGGGCCATTTTTCCCACTAAGCAGTTAACAAGGAACAGAAAGGTAGACGATGGTCAAACCAAGCAATTTTGTTGATCTGGACACCGAGCCTGGGGACATACTGTCAGTCTGGCGTCTGGAGGTAACAGACCAGAATATAGGTGGTATATTTGTCCAGCTGGACGATTAGGGAGGAAGAAAGGAGGTTTAGAAGCGGGTTGGAAGCAGAGTAAAATGCTAGGGCTCCGGTAAGAAAGTCTAGCGTTGTCGTATCTAGAAAACTGGGAAGGATAGTAGCTGCAAGAGAGGCCCTCCTTGTCGGAGCATGGAGCGGCGGATAACAAAGGTTTCCAAGTAAGTTATCACCCATCTCGTCCTCTCAGTCATTTTTATTCAGGAGGGTTAAAGGACATCGTAATTAGCTGTGGGTTTAAAAACATTGAAGGTCGGAGCACCTGCCAAGCGATGGGGTTAGGGTTCGGGAAAAAGGAGATCGCGCAAAGCCTGTCTCATGCCCATGCAGACAGTAGCCCTTACACAATCAGACAGAACAAAGCCATGCAACAAAACCCAGTTACAGGGGTGGGGATTGCTGGCTTGCTAGAAATAGCAGAGGGCTCGACAGAGGGCTGGAAGGCAGCTCGGGATAGTCTGAAGAAGAAAAGAGGAATTATGTGGACAGAGGTTGGGAAAGGAAGTGTAAGCGGAGGGGAAGGACAGACGGCGGACAAGGCACCGATAACTCGAGCAGAAGACTCAAAATCAAGCAGGAGGAAGAATTATCGAAGGGCTCAGCAAATTTAGGAACGAGGGGAGTGCTGGAACACTCTCGAAAGCAACAGTCAATGTGGAAGCAAACTCACAGAACAAGGAGGAAGGGTTTTGACAGTGGCAGGCGAGGGAGAAGAGGAAAAAACACAAAATAATCAAGAAAAGCAGAATTGTAGCTAATTTGGTCCTGGGAATGGACATTCAAGTTGACGAGGCCATGGAAGTTGCAGAACTAACCTTGGTAGGAAGGGCTAGAGATAAGAAATACTCCGCCAACTTTATTTAGGAATGGACCTCAAAAATATTGGCAGGAAGCGCCGGACACAGCTTTTCTGGTCACGACATTGGCAAAAGGATGGTTTATGGTTAAGTTTGGGAAGAGAGAAATCAATGGAATGGGTCATGGCGAGGAATTGGTGTTTCGGGAGACACCTGATCTTCTTCAAGAAATGGAACCCCATGTTTGACGCACAGAGGGAAAGGGTGGACGAATTACCTGTTTGGGTCTGCATGCCCGGACTACCACCATTTCTTTGGGTCGAATTAGTATTCAAGGCCATTAGCAACCACCTAGGTAAATTCATGGAAGCAGACATGTCATTTCTACAAACAAGAGATCAGGGGATGGCCCGTATATTGGTAAGTTTAAACCCTCGTTCTGGCTTGGCTGAGGAAATTAACTTACAGTACAAGGATTTCAAGTATGCCCAAATTTTAGACTACGAACACCTGTCGTTCAAATGTCATAGGTGTCACAATGATGGACACCTGGCAAAAGAATGTCTGTTGGGGTTTAGGCGAAGAAGAAAGCAGACAAAGGTAGAGGGAGGGATAGCAGAAGAGGAGGAGACCAAGGAAGGAAAGTTGAAGAAAGGAGTGGGAGACGATCAGATGAACATAGCTAGGCCTCAGGATGACTCAGTGGAGAATATGGAGGTGCAGGAAGAAGGGTACACAGCAACTCAACCATTTTAGCAGCAGGAGGAGACAAGGCAGGAACTGGAACCAGCGTCAGAAAAGACCAGGAGTCATACTCACCCAAAAGAGGGTACGGGTCCAGTCTCTTCCCTTGCTCTTTTTACTCCTGCTCATTCTTTGATTATTTCAAAATCAATGCATGGTCCCTCCAGGCCTCAGAATATTGTTATTCCCATTTCAAAAATAGCAAATGAACAATTGGAGAGTATAATTACATCTATCCTTGATCTAGATATGAACCGAAAGACTGCAAAGTGTGAGGATGGCCCAATTCTCGTAGATACCCTTGCTGTGAAACCCTCCTACAACCTCAGACCCCGAGAGGAAAAGCCTCCTCCATGGGAGGTGGTGGGTGGGATCGAAATGCAAAATCCCCAAGCAAGGGACCGGAAGGTTAGAGGGAGGAAAACAAACTTGTCTAAGGCTCAGTTGAGAGCCAAAGTGGACATTGCGGATGGGAAGCAAATGTCCATCTCCGAGGCGCTTAGAGCAGCGAAATCCCTCCCTAAGGTAATCCAACGATCATCCTATCCCTAAATTGTAGGGGTTTAGCCAGTAATCCTAAAAAATTAGCTCTAAAAGAGGCAATCCGCAATTATAATCCGGACATTATTCTGCTTCAAGAAAACATTGGGAGCAGGAGAAGAAGTTTTAAAATATCTGTCTAAATTAATGCCAAGATGGTTCATCCAGGCATTGGATGCCAAAGGCCACTCGGGGGGACTAGCATTGGGAGTAAATGAAGGGAAGTTAAAAGTCCTGAACACTTGGGGGCTAGACCAGGCAATTGGGATAGAAGTTTACTCCCTGGAGCTCTGCAGTAACCTGTTGATTCTCAATATTAATGGGCCCTATCATGATAGAGTCCATTTCTGGAATAACCTCTGTTCTAAGTCTCTTATGGATAACCCGAATCTGGTGATTGGGGGCGACTTAAACTTCTCCCTAGGCACAACTGAAACCTGGGGTCCCTCTACTAGAGAAGACCCGCTAATGGACTTTTTCACAAAAATCATCAGAGAAAATAAGTTGTTAGACATTAATCTGCTGAAACTAAGGCCTACCTGGAGGAATAGGAGAACAAGGGAAGATCGGGTGGCCAAAAGACCGGATCAGTTCCTCATGAGAGAGGAGGTAGTGGCAAAGATCCCAGCTTTCCATCAATGGGTTGGGGAAGGAGGTGATTCTGATCATCTACCAGTCTTGTTAGAACTAAAAAGGCACCCCAAAAGCCGGCAGCTCCCTTCAAATTTAATCCAGCTTGGCAAATGGAGGATTCATATAACACTCTATTTAAAGAAACCTGGTGACCTATGAGGTTCAGTGAGACTGGGGACAAAGCTTACCACTTTATGGAGAACCTAAAACGCCTTAAGAAGGCCACAACGAAATGGGCCATAGCCAAGAAAATGAAAGAAGATGAAGACCTAATCCAAATAGAGATGGAACTCGATGAGCTCGAAAGCCCGAAAGCTGATGAATATGACACACCGGAAAAAAGGGATAGGATCAAGCTGCTGGAAACCCAACGGAGCAAAATCCTTTTAGCAAGAGAAGAACAGTGGCGATTGAAAAGTAGGGCCATCTAGTTAAGGGTTGGGGAAGAAACACTAAATTCTTCCAAAATTATACAGAAGGAAGGAAAAACTCAAACACCATTTGTTCCTTAAAATCAGAGGAGGGAAGGCAGGCAAGAACTTTCGAGGAACTATCATCAATGGGAATAAGATACTACCAAAATCTCTTTACAGCTCCTTCGGAAGTGTCACTAGCTGAAGTGATCTGGACAGCTCAGGGTTTCCCTTGCTATGCGGACGAGGAGGAATCTAATGAGCTCATGGGGGAAGTCACAAGGGGGGAGGTCGAAGGAATCATAAAATCAATGCCAAAGGATAAGGGTCTCGGACGAGATGGTTAGACAATGAAGTTGTTTCAACATTTCTTCAAGACAATAGGCAGTGAATTGACTAAAGTGGTTGAAGAGTCCAAAAGAAAAGGTGCAATTTATGCCCCTTTTATTGCTACCTTCATAGCCCTCATTCCCAAGAAGGAAGACCGAGCCTCTTTCGAGGATTTTAGACCGATCTCCTTATGCAACTGCATCTACAAAATTATAACAAAGGTGACTGCTATCAGATTGAAGCCTTTGCTATCCAAGGATATTTCAAAAGAACAATTTGGATTCTTAGATGGGAGAGAGATTCACGAGGCGATAGGCGTGGCTCAGGAAACCATTCATAGTATTAAACAACAACAAAAAGCAAAGGAGCAGTAGTGAAAATTGACCTATCTAAAGCTTATGACAGAATAAGTTGCATGTACCTCCATATGCTACTCACCCATCTGGGGTTTCAAGTGGACTTTATAAATTGGGTCATGGGGTGCTTGACCAGTGTGAGATTTGCAGTGCTAATCAACGGAGAGGCATCCCCCTTCTTTCAAGGACAAAGAGGGGTAAGACATAGTTGCCCCTATCTCCTCTCCTTTTCCTCCTTGCAGCAGAAGGACTTAGTTAGCTGCTTTTAGAGGCCAAAAGAAAAGGAGATATTCATGGAGTGGAAGTGGCTATCAACTTATACATAACTCATTTATTGTTTGTGGACGACATACTTCTCTTCAACAATGGAAGAAGAAGCAAAACAAAGGAGCTAAAAGGGATTTTGGAACTCTCCCTCAAGGCGACGGGCATGCAAGTGAATAAGGAAAAATCCCATTTGCAGCTGGAAGGATTCAATAGAATGGGAGCATTGAATATAGTTGAAGACCTGCCCTTCGAAGAATGGAAGTTAGAAGATAGATTCAAGTATCTGGGATTCTTCCTAAAGCCACACTCATACAAGAAACAAGATTGGTTCTGGCTAGTAGCAAAAATAGAATCTAGAATCACTCATTGGAGCTTCAAATGGTTGTCTAGAGCAGGAAGACTGACTCTCATTAAATCAGTCCTTTTGGCCATACTTGTATACTTGGCAACATTAACATGGGTTCCAAAAGGAATCCTGGAAAGAATCAGATGAGTATGCAACCAGTTTCTCTAGGTAGGTTCGAAGAAGGAGTCGGTGTTGCCCTGGGTGGCATGGGATAAGGGGGCAAGGCCAAAGGAGTGGGGAGGATGGGGAATAAAAGAGTTAACCACTTTTGGACCATCTCTAGCAGCTAAGTTGGGCTGGAGACTAATAAAGATGGAGAACCTGTGGACAATAGTAGCCAAAAGGAAGTACATCGATCCCATTCCTTTGGATGACTGGATCAGGAAGCCAAATAAGAAGAAAGGAATGCTTTATTGGTGTGGAAAGCCACCATAGACGCTTTCAATATCATAGAACAAGGCCTTGCCTAGCAAGTAGGGAACGGTGAACAAGTCAAGATAGGGAAGGATCCATGGGTGGGGTGCAATGAGGGATTTTCACTTTCCCCGAGTCTTATAAACCAGCTAGACACCAGAGGCATCCAGCACATAAGCCAGATTGGGAAATATGGTCACTCCACCATATGGGGACAAACCTAGTTGTCCGGGACCGACTTAAACCTTAATCAACAATGGATGGAGGAGTGGCACAACTTCACCAAGGAACTGACCAAGTCTAATGTCAGGCTAAGAGATAGAGGTCTGGTATGGGCACATGCTCCCACGAGCTCTTACTCTCCAAAACAGGATATAAATTTCTTATGTCAAGAAAAGGATGGGGGAATCAGGAATGGTGGGTTAGCCTCATCTGGAAGCTAAAATGCCCAACCAAAGCTCGCATGTTCTTCTGGCACATTCTTAGGAATAACGTGCCAACTTGGGATATATTACAGAGGAGATACAAGTCGGGCCCAAGGAGGTGCGTTTTATGTAAAAATGAAGTAGAAACGATCCAACATCACTTTTTAAAATGCTCGTTCACAAAGGAGGTATGGATGGAATCAAAAAGACTGATTCAGATCAGGATGACTTGGGAAGGGGAGTCACTAGCAGAAGTATGGCATAAATGGTGGAAGGATTATCCTAAAGGAAATTTGAGGAATCTACCCCTAATCATAGCCTGGGGTGTCTAGATGGCTCGTAACCACATTATATTTAAAGAACAAAACCCCTCGGCAGGGCATATCGCTGTAGGATGCACATCAATTTACTCAAGTATTCCTGAGCCAATTCGGGATGCAAACCCAAGACCTGTAAGAGAGGAACAAATAAAGGAAGGAACCCCAAGGGCTTATTTTGACAGGGCATCCAATCAAAATAAAAAATGTGGGGCAGGATTGGTGATCCACCTAAATGAGCACAAAAGCCTCAAAGTCTCGGTTGGATTGGGAATTGGAACCAATAATTTCGCAAAAATTCTTGCCTTAAAACTTCTCCTTTGTTGGCTTACCCACCTGGGCATTCATTCGGTTCAGATCTTCGGGGATTCGATGAATATCATTAAATGGTTCAACGGCATGAGCAGATGCCAGAGCTACATATTATCCCTGTTATTAGAAGAAGCAAAACTTTTAAAATCTTTTTTTAATGATTTTTCTCTATGTCATATATACAGGGAACGTAAAAGCACAGCAGGCCAGCTTTCTAAAGTGGCTCTACAACAAGATATGGACAGTTGGAGGATAGAGGAAGTAAATCGAGATGAGATCCGTGTCAGATCAACCACCATATTCATAATGTTGACACACAAAACTGGTTTCGGCATATGATATCTTCTTATGTCAGTTATTTTGATTTCGGGCTCAGTTTCTAATCTACAGTAGTAAACAGTTTTTTCTTTATATATTTTGTAACTAAAAAACAATATCATCGACTTGGTTAAAGCACATTTTTAAACTTTTAGCTGAGCTCATTCCTGTTTGGGTTGTTTTCCTCAATGAGGAGGCCCGGGAATGGTTCAGGACATATCTTTTGAGAGTCCGGTATATATCAGTTATCTGAATTTTGCTTTTGCTCTTTTTGGAGATCAATTACTAAAAGCCGATCAATATCATATTTGGGTTGTTTTCCTCATTGAGGAGGCCCGGGATTAAATGATCAGCAAATCTGTTTTAGCAAAAATGAGATGGTAGAGTTTGAAGACACTCAAATTACCATTTCAGAACAACTCTATGATTTGAAAAAAGTCATACAGTTTATTGAATGCTTAAATGCATATACTACGTAACTTTTTATAATCTTAATAAAAAGTTTGATTTTTTCTCTGGAAAAAAAATAGAAGCTTCGACCTCCTCCAAAAGGTAATTCGATCATCATCTGTATAGAGGCAATTCGGACCATCTGAGAAAAGAGAAAGGACAAACCTGAGCAAAAGAAAAGGGATGAATCTGAGACAAATTTGTGGCAGAGTTCCAAGGCTTATCTGGGCAACAAAATCGAGCTTTCCTAAGAGAAGAAGAAGATCAAAATTCAGCCCTACTAGAGCAGTCTAAGCTAAGTTAATTAGGCATCATTATGACTTGACCTAAGGGCAGTTGACCATGTTTGACCTAGCTATATTGTTGGTCAATTTGACATTGTATATGATTAGATGTATCTTTGTTGAACTTAATGATTTCTCTAAAGAAAAGGTTGTTGGGTTTTTCCCCGTGTGGGTTTTCCCAGGGTAAACTCTCTATGATCTTATTGGCATTTTGTTTCTACTATTGAGATCTTCTATGCAATTGATTTATGATGAATTGAAAAAATTAATGTAAGAAATCACAAGTAATTATCAGTTAAGAAGATCATATGAAAAATGAACACCTCCCCCTTCTTTACGCCTAAAATATGAGTCCAATAGGGGTGCCCAATATCCCCGCTCTTCTTCCTCCTAATTGCAGAAGGGTTGAGCAAAGCAATGAGATAAGATTCAACCAACAATTCCTTCAAAGGTATTTTGATCAACAACTCATGCTTTGTGTCTCATTTATTATTTGTCAACAATATTCTCATTTTCTATGATGGCTCAAAAAGAACAACAGACAAGCTCAAAGAGATCCTAGATCTCTTTTGTGAAACCACGAGCATGATGATAAACTCTTCAAAATCTATGGTCTCTCAAAGGCAAAGAACCAACACATCAATCACACCTTTCACTTCCCTATAACCGCCTTGGACACAAGCTTCAAATAACTTGGCTTTCGACTAAAGGCCAATCTATACCTCAAATTTAATTCCAAAATAGGGAAAAAATTAAACACTTCGTGCAACTGGTGGCTCTCCCAGGGTGGACATTTGGCCCTAGTTAAATCTATCATTGAGGCCATCCCAGTCCACTCAATGTCCTTTGTCTGGATTCCAAAAGGAATCCTTGAGTGTATAAAGCAACTCTACTATCATTTCATTTAGTCAAGGGATAAGGGAAAGAAAGGAATGGCGTTGGCATCCTGGAAAAAACTCATTATCCCAAAATGCTAAGGTGACTAGAGCCTAAATAAATTGTTTCCTTTCTCAAAATCCCTCCAAATGAAAAACATTTAGAGACCATCATTTCATTTACTCAAGGGATAGGGGAAAGAAAGGTATGTGTTGGCGTCCTGGAAAAAGCTCGCAATCCTAAAATGCTAAGATGACTGGACGCTAAATAAACTATTTATTTTCTCAAAATCCCTCCCTATGATAAACGTTTAGAAGCTCTTGCAAGGACGACGTCTCTGGGCTCGAACCATAAAAGACAAATACTTTGCCACCATCTCTTTAGAGGATTGTATTCAAACTCGAAACAAAAAAGTTTTGAACTCCTTAGTCATTTGGAAAGACATTGTCTTAGCATTTCCACTGATTCAGAACAAGTTGATATGGAGAGCTCGAAAAGGAGATAGGGTCCAAATAGAGCTAGACCACAGATTGGGATGAAAAAGGTACATAAGCTACCAATTCCTCCCATCTAGGACTTAACAGCCAAAGGCTACTTTACTCTAAACCATATTGCCAAGGGCCCAATAGTGAACAATCATCATTAGCAACGACTCTCATGGAAAGACTTGGAACTCAGCAAGGTTTATATTGAGGCTTCGAAAGCTTACATAGCCTACCTAAGGAAGTGCAACATCATTCAAAATGACAATGAAGAAGAACTCATTTGGTCCTTAAATCCTACAAGAGGCAACAAGCTTAAATTCAATTAGAAAGCCTTTGTACTAGAAGGCATAGATCAGCCATCGATTTCGTGGTGGAAATTCAAATGCCTAGCAAAAGCAAAAAAATTCATGTGCCTTATCATCAATAACAAGGGCCTTAATGAGGAGATCTTACAGAAAATACAATGCAAATGTCCTGGACCCTGGTAGATGCTGCGTATACGAAGCTGATATGGAAACAAATTCTCATCTTATCCTATCCTAACCATTATCAAAGCAACTTTGGAAGGAAATTGCAAGGTTAGTTGGACTCCATAACCCCTAACAAGGGGTCTCCACAGAAGAAGCTTTAGATAGTTGGTATCATAACAGGGCCCCAAAAGCTTTCAAAGTCCTTCCTCTCACCCTAGTTTGGGGAATTTGGTTGGCCAAAAATACCAAGCTTTTTGAGGAAAAGACAATTTCCCCCAAAGTGTGCTGCCCAAAGCCTCAGCATTCTTAGTGCTTTTCCTCAATCCTCTTATACCCCTCCTCATGCACAAGTATCAACAGACTAGATAAATGAAGCCTTCCCCTATGCATTTTTTTATGGAGCCTCTCAAAGAAATCCATCAAGGGGAGAGGCTGGAGGTATCATTTTCCTCTCCAAAAATCACTCTCTTTCAAAGCTAGAATCAGCCAAACCACATAATTTTAGTGAACTCTCAGCACTCAAGATGGTCCTTATACTTTCTCTCAAACATGAAGTCTTACATATTCAAATCACAGGCAACTCTCTCTTATTAATTCAATTGATGAAAGGGGACTATATCTTGCAGAATTACTTACTACAGTCTTTATTTCGGGACAAAGAATCTACAATCTGCTTTCTCTCACATTTCATTTTCCCATGTGTACAGGGAGAAAAAATTTGAAGCTGACAGGTTATCCAAGGAAGGATCAGCTCTGCGTGAAGGAACATGGGAAATCATTGAATCCCAACAATGACACATTGCTACTCATTTTCATGAATCCTGCTTCTAATTTCCTTACTGGATCTGAGACTATGGAAGATTGAACTTGCTGAATATGATCTGAAATTTGGTCTCTTTTTTTGGACTATTGTGTGGAACTGTAGCTCTTTGTACTTTTCTAGAGCTTAAATGCTGACTTTATGTGAATCAGACAGCCAAGGGATATGCTATTAAGCAAAGATAGTAGTTTGCTGAGAATTGTATTTTTTGTAAAGGAAGAATGGATGCTGTCTCTTGGTTCCAGACCCATTAGAGGCAAACTGAAATACCAACCAGTATCTACAATTGTTATCGTTAACAAAATTACTAGATTCTTCCTGGAAAAGAAAGACGGGAAAAAAATCAAACCACAGGAAACAAAAGAGACAAAACCAAAATATAGCACTTGCAGAAATACAACTCTTTACTAATATTCCAAAAGGTGAGGCATGTTCACTTACCTCCTCCAGGGGCAAACTCCAAATGAGCAGTGTTCCAATACAATAATAATCCTTGACAAACATTACATAGCTTCCTACCTTTATAGATTGTTTCTCACTACCCAAATACTAACCACTACTAGTCTAATATTATTGAGTACCACCTACCTAGTGGACCTTAATCAAAGAGGATGGTCTCATGCCTTCATTTAATTGACTCCTAAGTATTACTAAATAGGGAGGTTACGGCAGGACCCTAAAAACATAGGATTCAAGAGATATTAAGATTCATGAAGTGGTCGGTTTGGAATCTGGTATTGAGAAATCACAAAATCCCCGGTGGCATCACTTGCTTGGTAAAAGAAAATGGTTCTAAGGAAAAAAGACAACAATAATCAATACCTTTGGATTGAATCGGAGGCAAAGGCAGCAAGACATACATGGTGGCATGTTATTTCACTCCAAGAAAATATGACTTCTACGAGAGGCAAGTCCTAACATAAAAGAACCACTCCAGCATATTGTTAGTTTATGGATTTGGGGTAGCATTGGACAGGTGTTCTAGTCTCTAAGGTGTCAAACAGGCTAAGGAACACAAGACCTCCAAAACCCAAAAAAGGTTTAGAGAGAAAACACTTAGAAACCTCTCAATTAAATTAATTGATCAATAATTAAAAAGTTCCTAAGCCTAACTTAGCAAAATTGATTAATTAACGAGTATTAATTGGGAAAATCAACTTTTGCTCTTGAGACTTCTAGAAAGTGACTTGATGAAGTCTAAGATGATCTGAGCCATCGATCACGATTAGATCTTGATCGTTGATGCTCTGACGAGAGATTATAAGAGCAAGTCGATGGGATGGAGATAAATATAGTTGTGAAGCAAGGGAGCAAGTGTGAATTACCCAGTGCGCAATATTCAGCGAGGGAAGAATTTGTGCCAGGCAAGGAGAGTAGCAGGGGTTTGCAGCAGGGAGAATTTCCAGAGAAATTCTCAGGTGGCTTTCCAGTTTCCAACGTCATGGAAGGAAGGTTGAATTATCCAACAGGGAGGTTGAATTTTGCAGTGCGAGTTGCCGAGAGGGATCATTTCAGTTGCTAGCACCCAAATCAAGTCCTAGGAGGCCTAGCGAATTTATTCCAGAGGTAGATACATGCAAGATGACTTGCCAAGAGGTGTTTTGAGGCAATGCAAAAGTCCCAGAGGCTACAGTGCGTATTTCTATCCAGTGGTGCGAGTGGCCAAGGAGAGGCCAGATTGAATTGCTGAGAGGGGGGAGGGTTCTCCCAGTATTTTCCAATGAGATAAAATTGTTGGAGCTGAGTCAAGAAGGCCAACAGTTGTAATTCTCCATATTTGTTGCATAATAAAATAAACCCTCATATGTTGCACCAAATTTCCCTTTGGGGTTTTTCCAAGGACAATTTGTCCAAACATACTGGTGTTAATTTTTTACGTGTGTGCATCTATTTCTCAGTTCTTTATTTTACTTTTGCAACATATTTTATTTGTGAAGAATGTATTAATGAGTTATTTGCTATTTGTTGTAAACAAATAAATTGCATTTAGTTAGGAGAATAATTTCCAATCGATGCATTCAAGGAAATTTCACATGGTATCCGAGCATTATTGATCAGATCAAAGACTCAGAGGTGAGAAGAAAGGAGATCGTGCAATATCAGAAGGAAATCTAAAGCACCTTCTCCCGATATGCGCAGGCCAGCCAGGCCATGTGAATTGCTAGGGAAAGAAAATCGATTTCTCGATCTGAGGTGGAGGAAAAGTTCGATTCGCCTCAGAGCAGTGGTAGCAGATAGTGTGGTTGCCAAGAAGCAATCAATTGAGCAAATCAGTTGATTCGCAAAGTAGATCTGGGCGCAGAGATTTGCAACAAGGGTTTGTAGTTGAAGATTTGTACAAGGCAGGAAGGAAAAAGCACACAGAAATTTAACCCAGGACTTCTCCAATAACATTCTCAGATTTCTCCAGTATGGTCGTAGAGATATTCAACATTTAGGAGGCTACGGCTTTGTCTTCCATATTGGAAGATGAATTCGCTCAAAAACTTTGTCTCTCTAGTTCAATTTCACATGCAGTCTGGTATATAGACAATGGAGCATCGGCTCACACGACAAGAGTTAGAGAGTACTTCTCCAGCTACAAGGAGGAGGAGATGGACTTCCAAATCCAGATGGGAAACAAGAGTAAATGTACTCTAGTTGGGAGAGGTACCATCGAGATTCAGAGGGAGTCAAGAGCACGCACCAATGTTACAGATGTGTTGCATGTGCCCGGCTTAGGTATGAACCTAATTTCAGTGTCACAAATATAGAATAGGGATATGATGTCTACTTTGTAGGGTAGAAGGTGTTCACCAAACACCAAAGCTAGAAGAAGTGAAGCAGATTGGAGTTTGTAGCAACAGGTTGTAAAAGTTGCAGATTGACTCTCCAAAGGCACTAGTTAGCAGCAATAGCAGTGATAACAGTAGCAGTGCGAAAGACCTGAATGAACTATGGCATAGGAGAATGGGACATTTACACCATGGAGCACTTCGGATGCTCAGGGAGTTCCAGAAATAAGCATGGAACACGATGATGTGTGCAGCAGGTGCGTACTTGGGAAATATGCTAAGGCAACATTCCCAAGAAATGACAGTATACCAGATGGTGTGTTACAGCTTCTACACTCAGATATTTGTGGTCCTATGTCCACTAGATCTCTCAAGTCCTATGTCCACCAGATCTCTCAAAGGGTACGAATACTCCGTTGCCTTCATCAATGATTACTCTAGGAAAACTTGGATCTATTTCTTGAAGACCAAGGATGAGGCCTTCAATCATTTCTAAGAGTTTAAAGCTCTAGTGGAAAATGTCAAAGGGAATCAGATCAAGGTGCTTGACTCAGATAACGAAGGAGAGTACACAGACAGTGACTTGACGGTTTCTGTGCAAAGGAGGGCATCAAGAGGGAGTGGACAACTCCATACAATCCATAGCAGAATGCAGTAGTGGAGCAGAAAAACAAGTCTATAGTTGGGGCGACAAAAGCTATGTTGTATGACCAGGACATGCCCAAGTTTCTATGGGCAAAGGCATGTTACACAGCGATGTATATACAGAACAGGGTTCCTCACTGGACGTTGGGGAAGATAACACTAGAAGAAGTCTTCTCAGGAAGAAACCAGAGGTTAGGCACTTCAAGATCTTTGGCAATGTAGCTTACTGCGATATACCAGATGAGAAATGCACTAAGTTAGATCAGACTGCAAAGAAGGGGTTCTTCGTTGGGTAGAGTGAAACCTCAAAGGCATACAAGATCTATATTCCTAGCAGCAGGAAGATTATCATGAAACGAGACGTGAAGTTCATGGAGGACAAAGCCTTCAAGAGATCTCGTGAGATGTCAGCAGGTGATCAAAGTGACCCAGAAGAAGCTCCATTGGTCCAGCAGCAGGGGCAACTACAGGGGCAGCCGCATGGACAACAGCAGGGGCAGCCACAAGGGCAGCAGCAAGGACAGCAGCAAGGGCAATCACAAGGATCTCATATAGTTACCAATACTAGCACGACCTCATGTGCAGGAGATCCTATGAGTTCATAGCAGACGAAGCAACAGAGGCAGGATGAGGAGCTGGTCGATCCTCCCACCACTAGTCGTCGAACCAGCAGAGAAGTTTGTCAAACGCTGCGAGATGTGAAGTACTTCATAGGAGCTCCTAGGATGAGAAGGAGAGAACGCAAACAAAAGGGCAAGTACCAAGCATTGGTGGCACAAGTTGTTGAACCTTCCAGCTATCAGGAGGCTGCACAACATCAAGTGTGGTTGGATGCCATGGTGGAGGAGTATAGCTCTATCATGACGAACAATGTTTGGGAGGTAGTGTGAAAATTTGATGACCCGAATCCTTTTGCAGCAACTAGAAATAATTCTCCTAATTGTTAAATTAATTTTTAACAATTTATTCATTGTGTGCTACAGCAAATACTGAATCAATCAAAGTGCAACCTACACAAATAAATTGTAGAAGAAATACTAGCACACACACAAAAAGACAATTATTTTTTGACAAATGTCCCCGGGAAAATCCAACTCGGGAAAACCGGTGTAGCAACTCAAGGTTTTATTATTATGTAGTAGTGAAATAATTTGAGTACAACTAGATGCTGAAACTGGCAATCCTACAAAGAAATACTGGCAAGAAAATCTAGTGAGGAGAAATTCCTCACTCCACAGGCAAATCCGGGCTCTGACCTCAGCTCAAATTAAGTCGTCCAAATTGCCTCTGCGCAGTCACTGCGTCACCCTAACACAGTTGTTGCTGCTCTCAGTTTGGAACAGCTTCTCCTCAAGCCGTCTAACCAACAGATGTCTAGGAAAACGTCTCTTCTAGCCTCTAGAACCTATGCCCAACTTCTGGCACTAAAATTTTGCTTCTCCCCAGCGATTCGACTTTGCCTCTAGAGGCTATTGCACTACTCTGTGCCAACCTCACTTTGGCTTCTCTGCCTCTCTACAAATGCACTCACCATAACTGGAAATCTTCCTCTGGATTCACTGTCCCAGCCCATTTCTCACTGCTTCGATTTCTCTAGCTCTCTCTCCAGCAATTGAATGTTGCTACTCAGGAATTCGATCCGCTCATGAAATCGAACAGCTCAAGTGATTTCTCCAAGCCCCATCGACTTCTTATAATCCTTTGTTGAGACTTCAACGGCCAAGATTAGATCTTAATTGATGGCTAGGATTAATTGGAACTCGACCTGTGCGAGTTTCTAGAACATTCACACCATAACTTAATTAAGTTTGATTAATTAGTCATATTCCCTAAGTTTAGACTTAGAAAATATTTAAAAACTAATTAATAATCTAATTAAGTCATTTCTAGGTAGATTTTACAAAAACGATTTGTGGGTTTTAGAGATCTCGTGTATTCTAGCCTCTTCACAAAATTTGATGGCTAGAACACATCCGATGCTACAAAAACTAACATTCCATTTTAGCAAGGAATGTGTTCTAGTGTTGTTGCCCCCTATAGAAACACCCTGTCTCTGCATCATCTCCTATCGCGTTGTTGATGTCTGGCTGTTGCTGCCCACCAACTACTGCGCAACTCTGATATGTGTTGCATCTGTGTTGTCGCTAACTCTACTACCAACACTGCAACTCTCTCTCCATTTGTTGTTGCTGCAATTGCAACATCTACAACTGAAAAGCATCCTAAATACTAAATCAACTATGATCAGTATGATACATCTGTCACCCAAGTCTCTGACTGTTGCTAGTATCTACGTTGTCACTAAAGCATCTACGTTACTGCTGACTCTGCATTGTGCCACTATGTACTGCGTTGCCCAGTACCTGACTGCAACTAGACTCTGCATCTGTCACTCTCGCATCTGACTGCATTTACTGCCACTAATCCATCCTGCTACAAAATATTGTGGGCCCCGTAGCAAGGTATTGATTCAAGAGGTGGACCTCCTCAAGAATCCTGCCCATCTGTAGCACTCTGAGGCTACAAAACCAAGTCACCCCACTTGACTCTTGAAGGTGTGTCAGCAAACATGGCGAAATCTTCCTCCAGCTTGGAGGACAGCCTATCGATCTATGTTGATGCTGCCTGCTAGTCTTGCTTCTCCTCCTTGTCCTTCTTCTTGAGAGGACACTGGGTGTTGTAGTGGCCAATCTCACCACATTTGAAGCACTTGACCTTCGACATGTCCTTCTTCTTCTTTCACTACTCCCCCTGTCCCTGACTAGGACCCTTCGATGTGAGGGCCACATTCTCCTCCTCCATCTGCTTCAATCCGTTGTTGCTACAACTGATGGGGCTCTTCAAAAGAGCTCGTCTCAACTCCTCCTGCTACAAATCAGCCCACATCCTACCCCAACTTGGCAAGGTTTTTTTGTTGAAGATACTTTGGACAAATACCTGTCGCTCCTCTGAAACATTGTTGAGTGCCATTCGTACTAGCTCTGTGGGTTGAGGCGCTGCCCCAACAGCTGACAACTAATTCCGGATCTCATGAATCCTAGTGAGGAAGGGGTTTATGCTTTCCCCTTTTTGCACCTTGGTGCATCTCAACTTCTCCTCCAAGTACATCTTCCGCTGCTCGGAAGTGCCCTGATATAGCGTGGAAAGTGTATCCCACATCTCCTTGGTTGTTCCCATGGCCACTATGTGTGATATAACATGATCCTGTACACCATCTAGGATCATTCTCTTTGCCCTCGACATCTCCTTTCAGTATTCGTTCACCTAATCTACATCCTTGGGGGTAGATACCACTGCATCAATATATTTCTTCAAGCCATATTCATCCAGAAGGAAGGACATCCTTGCCTTCCAAGCATAGTTTTTAAAACCGGAACCGGTGACCGAACCGGTCCACTTAATGAACCGGTTTACCGACCGGAACTGGTCTAACCGGGACTGGTTTGGTCTAAAAGAACCGGTTTTAAAAAAAATACATTAAATGATTAATTTTTAATGAAACAAAACTATTTTTAAGATGTAAAACCATGATTCCAAGCCAATAGAGACAAAATATGCAAATTTTGCTCATTTATATACCATGTAAAGGTGAATATATCAAAATGGCACCGACTGCAATACATATCATCGACAAAATAGCAAAATACATAAGAAATGAGGCTTTAAATGGCCTATAAAGTCCAAAAACAATGTTGCAAGCTATGAGGCCATTGGCCTACTACAAGTCTACAGTGTACACATGATCAATCATCAAGTTCTGCGATACAGTTGGATATTCTGGATACAGAATGTGAAGGAATTGATTTGTTTCATTCTGAAATATGACATGTTTCCTTCCCTTATTTATTCAGGAATTGTTAGCTCTAGAGGAACAGATTGGCTATGTTAGCACAGGACTTAGTGAGGAGACTATTTCCAAGTGTTTAGAGAAAAGCTTGTACTCCTAAAAAACAGAGCATGCTTCTCAGAGTATGGATATTGAAGTCAAATGCAGCATTTGCCAGGATAGCCTAAAACGGTGGAGCTTTGATCTAGAATCTCAATCTCATAGTTATACCTCTAACATCATGCTTATCATGATCAGTAGGATCAGGTAAGGTCATTCAATAAAGCTTTTTTGTGGATCGGACCTGTAATATTTTTCCACAGGAGCTCGGAATAAGCTACAGATCTAGCACAGAACCTCGGTCCAGTGATATCTGGAGCAGCAACAAGATATTTTGAACCTGTTATTGGAGGTACAATACTAATATTTTAAGGGACAATATTAAGATCCTTTTACAGAGAAATCCCTAGGTTGAAGGCACAAAATTGGCAATATATTGCAGACCTGTAATATTTTTTTTCTAGCGAATTTGTGAAAGAAATTATGAGGCTATTCTTCGCTGTTTAATGGAAACTTCTAGTGTAGATATTCAGTGATATTTTTGCAGACTTGTGATGACATTTATAGTAGGCCTATGGTGGGTGAAAGTCTGAAGATACATTGAAGAATACTTGTCAAAGAACAGACCTTGTGATGTCCTTATTGAAGACATTGTAAACCTTTTGTATAAACCGTTGATATATTGATTGAAGTCCTCATTGAAGCAGCTCTAAGAATAGCTGAAGATCCTTTGGAGTTTGTTGAGCAAATATATTAAAGAAGTTTTTTGTGAAGAAGCATTAGAGCAGCATTTTGTAGACATCTTGAAACAGTGGTTTCATTGACCTCAGTGGAGCTTGAGTATTGTAGTCACCGGAGGAGCTTTGACCTGTGGAGTGTGTCCTAAAACCAGCCGGTTTAGGACAAAACCGGCCGGTTTTTCACCGGTTAGGGCTGGATTTGGGCGAAAGGGCAGGTCTGACCGGGTTTTTAGGCCGGTTCTGACCGGCGGCCTTGCTAACCGGCCGGTCAGACCGGTAACCGGTTTTTCTGAACGGTTTTAAAAACACTGGTTTCTA
>APFE031373223.1:124830-138714 GCA_000404065.3 Pinus taeda
AGGATGAAAATGAAAATTAAAGGAAATGTCACTTTTACTTTAAGAATTTAGCATTACCATTAATTGCCAACATTGTTAGGGTTGAAACACCCTTAGTTTCCCCCCAAAACCCCTGAAACACAATCAAAAATATGCTTTTTTAACTTTATGGTGGGTGTGCCTAAAGCCGGCCGGTTTAGGACAGAACTGGCCAGTTTGATACAAACCAGCCAGTTAGGGCAAAAAAATGGAGAAATGGGCATTCAAACTAGGTTTTTTGGCCGGTTTAGACCGACGGGCTTGCTAACCGGCCGGTTAGACCAGTAACCGGTTTTTAAAAATGGTTTTTAAAACTATGCTTCCAGGTGACATAGTTGGAAGCACCGTCCAACTTGTCCTAATCTTGTAGTCCGACAATGGTCATCTCAGATGATGTCGAAAATATCCTCTTCTCTTTCTGCTCAGCTGCTGCTACTCGGTCGTCACTCAACTGTTGTTACTCGGTCACTATTGTTACTCTGTCGTTGTTGCTACTCGGTCACTGTTGCCACTCTGCAAGGGAATTCGAACTTCTTGAGACTAGAAGTTCCCTGAGGAAAATTTTCCCTCTCAATGTGTGCTCTTCTTCTTCCCGACGTTAGTTCTGCTCTAGCAAATGCTGCGTCTAGCTAGAGATCTACTCTGCAAAAAATATTGCCTGCTCCCTCTGCCCCTACAAACCCTCGATCTGGAGGGATCGAATTTTTTTGTCCTTCTCTCAAAAAAATCGATTTCTCCTCAAAAAATCATCTTCTTGGCCAAGGTAATGTGCTACCTCTGGGGTTTCGAACTGTTGACTCTCAATGAATAGTGAAACTCCTTCTTCGCTACTAAGCAATTTAGTTGCTCATCTATCCTCTGATACCATGTGAAAATTCGATGACCCGAATCCTATCGCAGCAACTAGAAATAATTCTCCTAATTGTTAAATTAATTTTTAACAATTTATTCACTGTGTGCTACAACAAATACAGAATCAATCAAACTGCAACCTACACAAATAAACTGCAAAAGAAATAAACACCGGAAGAAATACTAGCACACACACATAAAATGACAGTTATTTTTGGAACAATGTCCCCGAAAAAACCCAACTCGGGAAAACCGGTGCAGCAACTGAGGGTTTTATTATTATGCAGCAGTGGAATAATCTGAATACAACTAGATGTCGAAACTCGCAATCGTACAGAGAAATATTGGCAAGAAAATCTAGTGAGGAGAAATTCCTCACTCCACAGGCAAATGCGGGCTCTGACCTCAGCTCAAATTGAGTTGTCCAAACTGCCTCTACACAGTCATTACGTCACCATAGCGCAGTTGTTGCTACTCTTAGCGTGGAACAACTTCTCCTCAATCTGTCTAACCAATTGTTATCTAGGAAAACATCTCTCCTGGCCTCTGGAACCTCTGCCCAAATTCTAGCACTAAAATTATACTTCTCCCCAGCAATTCGACTTTGCCTCTAGAGGCTACTATGCTGCTTTGTCAACCTCACTATGACTTCTCTACCTCTCTACAAATGCACTCATCGGATCTAGAAATCTTCCTCCGACACTGCCCCTCTCTCATTGCTTCGATTTCTCTGGCTCTCTCTCCGGCAACGGAATGTTGCTACTCAGGAAATCGATCTGTGCATGAAATCAAACTGCTCAATTGATTTCTCCAAGCCCCGTCGACTTCTTCTTATAATCCTCTATTGAGACTTCAACGGCCAAGAATAGATCTTGTGAAAATTCTATCATTGCAGCAACTGATCTACTTTTCCTACTTATTTCATCATAAGTTATTCATGATATTACTTCAACAAACATTAAAATAAATACTGCTGCAAATATCACACCGTAATACAGAAACAAACATATGCACACATTGACACAGTTATTTTGGACTAATGTCCCCGGAAAAACCCAATGTGGGAAAACCGGTGCAACAAAGGAGGATTTTAATATTCAACAATCTTCTTGTACAACAGGGTGCCAAACTGGCTTACCCACAAATAGACAAACTTCCAGCACTTTTCTAAACCCAACGTAGGCCCTACTGACCTCTGCTACAAACTGAAACCCTCTGCGTCAGCCTGAAACCCTCTGCTTGAAACCCTCTGCATCAGCCTACTGAAGCTCTGCGCAGCCTCTCTGGGCTTCTGCGTCACTCCTGCAACCTCTGTGTGGATGACGCAGGCCCTTCTGGCTCTGCACAGTCTCTGCTGCCTCTGCGTGGCTTCCTCTAGCACTACGTCTGCCTCTTCTACGCTGATCTCCCGTCTCTCTATTCCGTACTTGCTGCCTCCTGACTACTCTCCGAACCACTAGTTCAATTTCTCAGCAAACCCCGCTCCAGAAATTGAACTGACTAGTCTCCTTCAGTATGTTCTCCAAGTGCCCCTCAAGCCTCCTCTTATACTTTTTTTGTTGACATCTCAACGGCCAAGATTAAGTCCCTAATCAACAACTAAGATTACATCTGGCTTGATCCATGTCTTTTGGACCATTCTAACACAGATTCACAATAATACACATTAATATTTTATTTTCCCTAAGTTTAGACTTAGGGACTTCATTAAAAATATTAATTATTTTAATATCTCCTAATCTATTTAGAATCTGCCCAAACCCTTTCTAGGTATTAGAGATCTTATGTGCCCCGACCTCTCCACCAAATTTCATGACTAAAGCACATCCGACGCTACCCGAAATCAACAGATCTTAATCGATGGCTAGGATTAATTTGAAGTCGATCTGTGTGAGTTTCTAGAACATTCGCAACATAACTTTAATTTTGATTAATTAGTCATATTCCTTAAGTTTAGACTTACGAAATATTTAAAAACTGACTAATAATCTAATTAAGTCATTTCTACGCGAAATTTCTAGAAATGATTTATGGGTTTTTGAGATCTCATGTATTCTAGCCTCTCCACAAAATTTCGTGGCTAGAACACATCTAATGCTATAAAAACTAACAAGTAGTGCCAAGACCTGTGGATAGGTCAATTGTGGGCTCTTGATGGATCTATAAGATCAAGTACGCTACAAACAACAGCGTGGAGAAGTACAAGGCTAGGTTCATAGCAAAGGGGTATGCATAAAAGGAAGACATATATTATGAGGAGACCTTCACCCTAGTTGCCAAATTAACTTCCATCCAGTCCATTAAATCCCTAGCAGCACAGATAGGATGGCAGATTCACCAAATGGACTTAAAGATAGTATTCTTGAACAACGTGATAGAGAGCGAGGTATACATCGAACAGCGAGAGGGCTTCGAAACACATGAGAGGGGCACACGTGTGCAGACTGAAGAGAGAACTATACGGGCTCAAACAAGCTCCTAGGGCATGGCATGGTCGGATAGACAGCTACTTGCAGCATATGGGATTTGTCAAGAGTGATGCAGATCACAACCTTTACTATCTGATGGTAGAGGGTGAGCCACTCATCCTAGTGTTGTATGTGGATGACCTCTTTCTGACAAGGTCATCAGTGTGAAAATTCCAATATGGAATCCTATGGCAACAACTGGTATTATTTCTCCTAATTGTTAATTAAATTAACAATTTATCTGCTATGGCAAATATCGAAATAAACACATTGAAACCTTCACAAATAAAATACTGCAGAAAAATAATGCACTGGAAATTGAGAAATGCTAACACACACACATAAAATATGAGTCAATTATTTTTGAACAAATGTCCCCGAAAATACTCAACTTGGGAAAACCGATGCAGCAGTGAGGGTTTTTATTATTATGCAACAGTGAAAATCTAAGTACAATCTAGTTGCTGAAACTGGCAATCCACAACAAGAAATTTTGGGCAAAATTATTGAAGGCAATTTACCCTTCTTCCACCAGCAATCCCGGCACAACCTACCTTCAGAAACTCCGCCCTCTGACCCTTTGTGTCAACCTCTGCGCATTATACTTGACATCAAGCTTCCAACTAGTCTCTGATGAAATTGTTTTGTCTCCAACTGCAGAGGAAATCGTCTCTCTGGCCTTCTAGAACCTTTGTCCGGCCTTTGGAACTGAGAACGATTTTCTCACCAGCAAATCGAACATCCCTCTTTAAAGCTACTGCGCAGTGCTCTGCTTTGCCTCACCGGGATAGCTCGACCCTCTTGCTATTGTCTCTCTGAATCTAGAAATCTTCCTCTGGATCACTGTCCCTGCCCCTCACTCACTACTTCGATCTCTAGCTCTCTCCGACAACTGACTGCTGCTACTCAGGAAATCGAACTGCTCAAGTGTTTCTCCATCACCACATTGATATCTTCTTATAATCCACTGTTGGAGCAGCAACGACCAAGATTAAAACTTAATCAATGGCTAGGATCATCTCTAGATCGATCCGTGTGAGTTTCTAGATGATTCTCGCCTTATCTCAATTAATACTGATTAATTAACCATATTCCCTAAGTTTAGACCTAAGAAATATTTAAAAATCGGTTAATAATCTAATTGAGACACTTCTAGGTGGAATTTCGAAAAACTATTTCTGGGTTTTGAACATACAGGGCTTTGTTGCATCTCTTTTTCACAGCCCTGTATGTTGTTTTATAACTCAAATTTCATTCTCTACAAAAGGCTGCTATTATATTGATTGATTTTAAAATACAATCCAGTGGCAGCAAGAAGATGGTTATCTTATATACTATATACACAGGCCAATAGTTTGAGTCATCATTTAGTTCGTGAAGCCAGATGATTATGAATTTTGGGGTCTCTTCTAGGCCGAGTAAAGACAGGGAAGCGGCGATAATTCTAGAGAAGAGTTGAAACATGTAATCTTTTGTTGTTGGAATGTAATATGTTATATTGTGAATATTGTGACTGAATTTTGGACCCAAGTGAGAAACATGATAGTGTGTGAGAGATTGGGAATAGGATTTTGTTAATGCCCATGAGACTAAGTAGTCTATGGGACTGAAATTACATCATCAAATTGTCGAAGTTTTGGAAAGTGAATGTGTATCTATAGGTAAAGGAGAATACAATCCAAGCAAAAGAAAACAGAAACAGAAGCATGATAGGGAATACATATATGTGGGGCAAAGAAGGCTGATGTTCCATTCCTCTCTGCAGGTGTAGTCATCTGTATGCACATTATGGGGATGCTGGCTACTATCGGGTGCTTGTTCCTGCGGTTCATCATCTGAGTGGCCCGTCTCCTAATGATCTCCCACAGGTTGGTCTGAAATAACTCTATCCAACTGATTTCCTCCAGTACTGTTATTCTCTTGACGAGGTTGTAGCCATTACAATCAACGATGAAATACAACTCTGCTTCGATCTCCTCCAATTCACATATCTGGAATGCCTTGTGTTCCCAATATTGTTCAGGCACCTTGCATCTCCCTGTTTTGCAGTTCAACCTGTACGAGTTCGTTCTTATCTCTGCCAGAGTTTGCTTATCCTTTCAAGGCATGCTAACTAACATGTATTCTTGGATCTTTATTTCACATCTGTGGTTGAACTGTTTGAGATAATATGGTTGTTTTCTTTGGGTTCTACTCTTCCAAGTTCCCATTTTAAAGCTGTACTGAAGGTGTTCTCTTAGTTCTTTTCTATCTCTGGGACAGTTCCTTTCTGTGTCCCAGTCCTCCAACCATTTTCTGCACTGCAATTCTCATGTTTCCATTCTACTTTCTAGTGTTTCTTTTCTAAACTGTGCAGTTATCCCGCCTTCCATTTCTGCTACCCGTAGGATTAATTGTCTTTGTGTTTTTATTTAGAGCAGATAGAGTCCTATTTCTGCTATAATGATTTCATATGGAATCAAGGTCTTTATTCGTAGAAAGGACATTGCTATATGCTATGGACTCTTTCCAGTTGCAGTCAACTAGACTTGGAGATACTAGGCCCCCATATTTCACACTCATACAAAAATACTGGTGTGACTAGTGATTGAATGAGCCGATGATCTTCTGGCCTCATATTTCTGTTGTCCTGCACCTGTTCTATAGTAGGAACGTTGCTTTCCACCCCCCTTGAACCCTTTTCCTTGTACATTGCTCCCAGTTCAGCTTTTCTGTAGCACTTGTAATGGTGTCTTCTTGAAAGTGACTCGAGGGTTGTTTATCTTCTTTCGCAGTGAAAATATGATCATCTTTTCTTATTGACAATAACTTCATCTCTACCCCATTAAAAAATGTTTGTAGCGCTGTTAAATGCTCTTGTACACTGTGAAGAGTCCTTGCTGCCAAGATACCCCTTCTCTTGTATATTCAGTACTCCAAATGGTCTATGTATAGCCTGAAGAATGTGGTTGAGAGTGGACACCTTGTTTTATTTTTATGTCCCTGTAGTGGCTCTCTGACAATCCTTTATGTGTTCTTATTCTAGTCTTAACTTATTCATATAACCTGTGGATGGCCAATCCCCATTCCACCGTTACACCAAGCTCTACCAATCTTTCCCAGACTTTCTGTTGTGGAACTGGCTTATGGAAGTCTACAACAAACACCATAGGTCTTCTTCCTTGTCTTACCAAGTATTTTCAGCCATGTGTCTCAGTGTCAAGCAGTGGTCAATGGTTGAATGTTTTGGCCTGAAACCTGCTTGCCCCTTTGATATTTTTACCATTTTCTTCCACCCATTTGCTGCATTTTCATTTCATGTTACTTCATATCAGTGTTGCAAATATTGAGCTGATCATTAGTGTCCTGGAGTTGCCAGGGCTATTTTCTCTCTTCCTTTATAGATTGGGAGGATAAGGTTCGTTTCCCACCTCTTCGGAAACCCTTCCAGAACCATTTGATTTAGTGCCTCTACTACATGTTTGCTGGGATGATCTTTGCTCCACTTGAGGTGTTCCACTTGCAGCCCTTTTATGTCTTTTGCCTTCCCTTGTGCTAAGCGTTGGGTTCTCACGATGACATCATGTATTGTGAAAATATCCCTTTCTGCTATAATTTCTGGGGGTTTCTTCCTTGCTGCTATGTTTTCATATAAAGTTCTCACATGTTGTAATCCTTGTTCATCTAAGATGTCATTCTCTTGACTCAATTTCCTTACCTGGTGCTCCTCCAAAGGGATTTCCTGTTCTTTCTGGCCATTACTAATGTTTCCTCCTGTTTCTTTCCTTTTGTATCCTTGCTTTCTGTTTCTCTTCCTCAAGAATTTTCTTTGATGGGTCCCTTCTGTAATTTTTCCTTGCCTCTTTACGTGTGTCGTCGTACCAGGGATTTAGTGGGAACTTATTTACTGTCCCAATACCCCTTCTTTTCCCTTGTGTTTTGCATTGCTCTAGACTGTCCTCAATTATTTGCATTAGCACCATTCATTTTCTTCTGTTATTTTTCTTCTCCAAGCTACCTGTTGTGCATAAAATGTCGTCCACTACACTCTGGCTGTTATGTGTGAAGTATGTGCCCCCCCTGAGTCCTTCCACCTGTCCATCCCAATGCCGATAACTAAATTTTGTGTGTTGCACATGTTAATTAGGTCCTCTCCAATGTGAGTAACTTCTTTATCTCCATCTACCAATCCTCTTTTCTATGTTTCTTCATCTTCTTTAAGCCACAGGTGGTGTTCGTTTCCTATATGGCAAGCTATTTGTAGATTTCCTGTTTTTCCATTGAAGTCCACGTTCCCTTTCTTCTTGCACTCCGTGTTGTCTTCCATAATATGTGTGAAATTTCCTTGAATGCACCGATTGGAAATTATTCTCCTAGCTGAATACAATTCTTCACAAATAAAATATGCTGAAGTAAAATAAGGAACTGAGAAATAGATGCACACACATAAAAAACTAACACTAGTATTTTTGGACAAATTGTTCCTGGAAAAACCTCGAAGGGAAAACTGGTGTAGCAGATGAGGGTTTATTTCATTATGCAACAAATATGGAGAATTACAACTGCTGGCCTTCCTGGCTCAGCTGCAACAATTTTATCTCATTAGAATGTATTGGGAGAACCCTTCTCCCTCTTTAACAATTCAATCTGGCCTCTCCTTGCCCACTCGCACTCTCCCTGGCACTCGAACCACTTGGTAGAAATGCACACTGTAGCCTCTTAGACTTTCGCACTACCCCGGAAACACCTCCTGCCAAGTCATCCTGTTTGTCTTTGCCTCTGGAATAAATTCGCTAGGCCTCCCGAGACTTGATCCGGGCACTAGCAATTGAATTGATCCCTCTCTTGGCAACTCGCACTGGCAAACTAGGCTCACACTGCAGAATTCGGTCTTCCTTCCGTGGCGTTGGAAAATGGAAAACCACCTGAGAATTTCTCTGGAAATTCTCCCTGCTATAATCCCTTGCTACTCTCCTTGCTTGGTTCAAATTCCTCACTCGTTGAATACTGCGCACTAGAAAATTTGCATTCCCTTGCTCCCTTCCTCCCTTGCTTCACAACTGTGTGTATCTCCATCCCATCGACTTGCTCTGATAATCTCTCGCTGGAGCATCAACGACCAAGATCTGATTGTGTTTGATGGCTTAGATCATCTTAGACTTCATCAAGTCACTTTCTGGAAGACTCTAGAGCAAAAGTCGATTTCCCCAATTAATACCCATTAATTAATCAATTTTCCTAAGTATGACTTAGGAACTTTTTAATTATTGATCAATTAATTTAATTGAGAGGTTTCTATCTTTTTTGGCTTTTGGAGGTCTCGTGTTTCTTAGCCTCTTTGACACCTTAGAGACTAGAACACCTGTCTAATGCTACCCCAAATCCATAAGCTAACACTCCCTCTTAGTGAGGAAGGTGTTCTCCACTATACCAATATGTTCTCTAAAATAGACAAACCTAGCTCTCCCTAGAGCTTTTGTAAGTATATCTGCGACCTGCTACTTTGTGGGAACATGCTGTAGCTGGATTGCTCAATGTTGCACACAATCTCTGATGAAATGGTATCGTATGTCTATATGTTTCGACCTATCACGAAACACTAGATTCTCAGAGAGCCTGACGCAATTTTGATTATCACAGTAGATACTAGTGCCTCCATCTTCTAACTGAACAAACTCACTAGTAGTTTCTAAAGCTAGATAGCTTTGCATGTGGCCATGCTAATTGCCATGTACTTTGCTTCTGCAAAGCTCAATGCTATGGACTTTCGCTTCGTGCTGCACCAAGACACAATGCATGATCCAACGCTGAAGCAATGCCTTGATTTGCTCTTCCAATCCACTGAACTGCTTGCCCAATCTGCATCTGTGAAACCACATAACCTAACACCATCAACTCAAGTATACCTCAACCCATACTAGACTGTGCCACGCAGATACCTCAAAATATGCCTCGCTGTTGTCCAATGCACTCTCTTAGGTCCCACCATAAACTAACTGAGAGTGTTGACCGCGAAGCGGATATCTGGCTTGGTGTTGACCAGATACATGAGGGAACCAATGAGCTGTCTATACAAGGTTGGGTCAACGTCCTTGTCTTCTGATGCATCGATCTTCCTCTAGTTCGTAATCATAGGAAGCCTATATCCTAAACCTCTTCAGAATCTCTATAGTGTATCTCCCTTGACTAAGGAAGATCTCCTCATCACTCTGCCATACTTCCAGGCTTAGTTTATAATGCATCAGTCTCAGATCCTTCATGTCAAACTCTGTTGCTAGGTTCTTCTTACAATACTCTAGGAGCCTTGATTGTTAGTTTTTGTAGCATCGAATGTGTCCTATCCATGAAATTTTGTGGAGAGGCTAAAATACACGAGATCTTCAAAACCCAAAAATCGTTTTTCGAAATTCCACCTAGAAGTGTCTCAATTAGATTATTAACCGATTTTTAAATATTTCCTAGGTCTAAACTTAGGGAATATGGTTAATTAATCAGTATTAATTGAGATAAGGTGAGAATCATCTAGAAACTCACACGGATCGATCTAGAGATGATCCTAGCCATTGATTAAGTTTTAATCTTGGTCGTTGCTGCTCCAACAGTGGATTATAAGAAGATATCAATGTGGTGATAGAGAAACACTTGAGCAGTTCGATTTCCTGAGTAGCAGCAGTCAGTTGTCGGAAAGAGCTAGAGATCAAAGTAGTGAGTGAGGGGCAGGGACAGTGATCCGGAGGAAGATTTCTAGATTCGGAGAGACAATAGCAAGAGGGTTGAGTTATCCCGGTGAGGCAAAGCAGAGCACTGCGCAGTAGCTTTAAAGAGGGAAGTTCGATTTGCTGGAGAGAAAATCGTTCTCAGTTCCAAAGGCCGGACAAAGGTTCTAGAAGGCCAGAGAGACGTTTTCCTCCGCAGTTGGAGACAAAACAACTTCATCAGAAACTAGTTGGAAGCTTGATGTCAAGTAGAATGCGCAGAGGTTGACACAAAGGGTCAGAGGGCGGAGTTTCTGAAGGCAGGTTGTGCCGGGATTGCTGGTGGAAGAAGGGTAAATTGCCTTCAATAATTTTCCCCAAAATTTCTTGCTGTGGATTCAGCTAGGTCAAAGAGAATTTGACCTAGTTGTAAGAGGCTTATGATTTCCAAACAAAGCCCCTGATCCCAAAGAATGCCATGCAATGCAACACGTCCTAAACCCAACCCTCGATGCACTCCAATATGAGGGATATCATATAGTCTTGACCATTTAAACAGATGTATCGACTGTCCTTGAAATATTTAACATTAGAAGCTCACAGTATTTTCAGGCGAAAACATCAACCACAATCAACAAAAATTTGGACCATGAAATTGGAAGAAGCAAAGGCCAAACAACGTGCATATTTGGAAGATGATGTACAAAAATATTCTATTAGTTAATTGGAACTGCTAAAAGATGCAGCTATCTATGAAAATTTGAAATGACTGGTAAAAACAACGTACCCCGCAAAGAGAAAAAGCTTCAATAATGTCACAAACCCGGCAATATTAAGCTTAATTTGTCAGGGCGAGGGAAAATCACCGAATACCCGGCTTGTGCTTTAAACAGGGTAAATTTGTCATGGCGAGGGAAAATCACCGAGTACCCGGTTTGTGCTTTAAGGAGGGTAAATATTCGAATGGCCCAACACTGTAAATCTACTAAAACAATTCATTTAATTGTAATTTGTTATGCATGGACCCATCGCTTTCTTCGAAGGAAATGATTGCATCGTTCATGAAGGATCGGAGAAAATGATTATCTTGTTAATGGATACTCTCTAATATATATAAAATTATAAGTTCAGTGGAGGAGAAGTTTTGCTAGTGTTTCCGAGTTTTTCTTTGTATATTTTTCCATTAATTTTACTGTTATATATTTGTTTAAGATTTTAAGTTTTTTAAGGTGTTGAAATTTATTTATGCAATTGAAAATATATGTGAAATAACTAAATATCACAATTTTGACCACAATTGTATTACTGAATCTAATTGTTTTCATAGATCTTGCATTTGTTGATAAATCACTGCAGTAGAATTAGGGTTTGATTTTTCTTTCTTGATAATTACTTGTGAATTATGTTGGCTTCTTTTACTTCTTTATTATATTATCTTTCATTAAGCAATTACCAAATTATGTGTGTTTGAAAATCACAATAACAAGAGACACAAGATGTAGGCACTTAGTCAAGGCAAAACCCCTATCTAGGGGAAAACCCAATCAAACTTCTTCCTTCAGTAGTTGAGATAATCCAAGACTCTTTAACCTATACAAAGACTTCCTCCACCACCAAGTCAACCCTTCCTTTTAGCAACTTCAATCTAGATCTTCGACCCTGCAGCAACAACACTTAGACCCAACAAATCCAAAATTTCGACCCACCCAAATCTAGAAATTCAACCCAGCAAATCTAGAACTTCGACCCAGCAAATCCAGAACTTCAACCTTCCCAGCAGCAGAACTTCAACCCAGCAAATAGCCCAATAACTTCACATAAAAGAGAGAGAAATAATGCAGAAACTTCGACTTGCAATCCTTCTTTCTTCTCCTTGAACTTCGCACTTTCCTGCACTTTCTTCTTTAGTATCGAACTTGTTGAGTTGGTGTCCAAATAGATCGAACTGCACTTGTATATATAGCCTCTTATGTGGGTTGAATTGTCCTCTTGTAGGCTGACTTCATCAGGCAAGGATCAACTTGGTGTGGAGGTGATATATTACATATTTGACTCAATAATAACTATTTTTACATGATTCAAAAACCCAAGAAGGGTCTCATTAAATGAACAATGGCTCTAATCACTCAATATAAAACCTATAAATCCTCAATAGGGACTTGGACCTATAAAATGATGACCCAAACATGAAGCTCATGTTTTAATAAGTCATTATAATAATAATAATAAATCATTCTTTGACTTGAATATAAATATGAAGGCCAGACCTACTTACATTCTTTAACACGCCCTGATAACTAAGGAGGCATTCACAATTTACATATGTAAATACAAGTACAAGGAAGATCTTAAAACACAAAAACTATGAAGAGTTTAGGCACACACGGTGCCACGGACTAGATTCCTGACCAGGGCAATATATCTGAGTGGGACTAAGATAGACTAAAGCGTTTGACCTCTCTAGTTACCATCAGGCTTACTTGCTAACCATCAACCCAGGGAACTAGATGTGTAATGCAAGGTCAGATCTCTAAGACCAACGCCACCTTCCCTACTTCGAGAACTAGACATCAACACATATGTTGGCCATATGTCCTCGCAGGCATTTTGTATCACACAATATGCCTCCTTAAATCTCTTCCAAACATTTATCATCAACAAGATTAGTGTTGTCAACCAAACCAAGTATGCTTCTAAGGCATTCGAACTTCTTATTAGGAAGAGACTTTGTTAACACATCAGCTACTTGTTCGTCGATCGGGACATATTGTAGCTTCACGATCCCATCTTGTACCAAACTTCTAATGTAGTGGTACTTATTGTTGATATGCTTCGTCCTTACATGGAACACCGGATCTTCAGACATATTAATGTTGCTTTGCTTATCACAATTTATCACAGTAGGACTTAGAGGCTTCTCAAATAAATCCGACAAAAATTTCCTTAACCATACAACCTCCTTTCCTCCTTCATATGCAACCACATACTGGGCTTCAACACTACTCAAAGCAATAAGATTTTTCTTTCTACCCATCCATGAGATCATCGCAAATCCCAAACTAAAACATCCACCAGTAGTGTTTCTTCCATCAGTCTCACTGCCAACACAATCAGAATTTGTAAAACCTATCAACTTGACTTCCTTGCTATCATACTTTAGGTAGTGAGTCAGAGCTAGGTAATAATGCATCAGTCGAAACGTATGATAGGTGGTAGGATCTGGGACTGATGCATATTGTGCTTTAAGGAGGGGAAACTTATGATAGGTGGTAGGATCTATGAGACTTGAGTGAGAGCTTCTCAACTTCTTAAGATTGGTGATCATGGGAGTAGTCATGGGCTTGGAATCCATCATACCAAATTTCTGCAACAACTTGATTATATACTTTCCTTGCCCCATATATATCTCCCCAGGTTTTTGCCATACTTCCAGACCTAGGTAATAATGCATCAGTCCCAGATCCTTCATCTTAAACTCGGTTGCCAGCATCTTCTTGCATTCTTGTACCCTTCGCTCTGTAGTTGTAATAAACAGATCATCCACATATAATAGAATAATGGCTGACTCATTATCCACAACTTTGATATAGAGATTTGGATCAACAGTTCTTTTGACGAACCCGATTCTTAGAAGGTATGCATCCATTCTTGCATACCATGCCTTAGGAGCTTGCTTCAAACCATTTAGGGTCTTTTTGAGTTTACAAACATGAATGTCTTTGTCATTTTTTTCAAAGCCTTCAGGTTGTTCAATGTATACTTCTTCATCGATGGTTCCATTCATAAATTTTGTTTTTACATCCATTTTATGGATATTCCATCCCATTGTTACAACAAGTGAAACCAAAGATCTTATAGTAGTATATCTTGCA